>JAABKJ010002998.1:0-26770 GCA_011634705.1 Andricus grossulariae
AAGAATTAGACCTGTGTGGAAAAATTAGGTTTAGGTTTAGCAGGCTGCCACAAGCGCTGCCTGTCGATGTCATGGGTGGCATATATGAATGATTTGGATTCATCCTCTTATAGTTTTATTATCTGCTACATGGAAAGCTTGAAGGTTCATCCATGCATAATTTTTATTCGTATTTTCATTTATTCAAGAAAGTCCCTAGGGCTGAATAGCCCTCTAAGGAACAGGATATTACAGGGTCACTACAAATTTGTGCAAGCTCTGATCCGTTGTATACTTGATTAAACTTATAATATAATCTATGAACTAAATATAATACATAAATAAGCAGAGTCGACCTCAGAGTCAGAATCAAATTAGGTATTAGATTATTGCATAGTCATAAATATTGAGTGATTAATTAATTAGTATCTCTTTGTGCATGTTAAAATATACATAAAGAATGAAAAACTCTGTGCATAAGAAATAAATTATTACAAAAGTTATTTAAGATAGAAAGAGATGCGAAGATGAAATATTCGAGAAGTAAAAGTTATAATTCACCAGTGAGCAATTTCAAGAGTTGGATTAGGAGTATTGTACAGATATTTGAAAAAGAGATTTTTAAAATGATACAGGAAAATGCATTTCTAATATCGTATGGAATTTATTCCATAACTGGGTACCTCTTACTATAAATGATCTTTGAAGCTGACATGTTGAGTGAAGAGGAATCTTAAGGATTTTATGTCTTTCACGAAGGAGCTTTGTTCTGAAAAACAGCATAGAGCAAATTACCCATAAAAAATTGTCTTCTCTTGGCAACATTAGGCAGACCAGCCCTATGCCTGTATGAAGTTATGTGTTAGTACTTAGGCAAATTGTAGATAAAACGAACGCAGGCGTTTAACGCACGCTTGAGCTTTAAATTTAATTCGTCGGACAAACCATCGTATACCAAACAACCGTAGTCGAAGTGGGGCTGGATTAGACTCTCAACCAAAGGTATCCGATTAGAGGTAGGTAAAGAGTCCTTATTCCTATATAGTTGCTGTAGAATACTGCATATTTTTCTCGAGATGCTCTGCACCTGTTCCTTCCAAGACAAGGAACGGTTATGGAAATATCCCAGATCTTTAACTACTTCCGAGAAACAGATAGCGAGATTCACGATACAAAGTGGTGGAAATGATGCCAAAGTTTCAAGTGACGGAGATGAAGTAGGTCTAACAACAGCTGCCTAAGTTTTGCCCGGGTTAAGAGTAAGTCCATTCTTCCAGGCCCAGATGATCACACGATCAATATCCTACTGGACTAGAACAAGTAATCTACTTAGCGAAGAAATTAGTCTTGATAAGTAAATTTTGAAATCATCAGCATATTTTTGGAAGCTGCAATGTTGAGGTTCACTTCCAAAGTCAGATGTAAACAAATTGAAGAGGAGGGGTGCCAGAATAGAGCCCTGTGGTACCCCACACGTGACTTCACCCCAGTCAGAAAGCCACCACTACTATCAATAATTCTGTGAGACCGATTATTAAAATAGAATGTGAACCATTTTATGATACGGTTTGATACATTGAAAGATTTTAGCTTTTGTAGGAGTAACTTATGGTTAACCATATCAAATGCCTTTGAAAAATCAAACAGAACAACAATCGTGATCTGCCTGTTATCCATTGCTAATTTGAGATCCGTCTTTACCTCAAGGGAAGCAGTAAGGGTGCTATGTTTTGCACGAAAACCTGATTGCATCGGGTCAATGGCCTTAGATAGTTCAAGAAATCTGGAAAGTTGCAAGTGAACAATGTTTTCAATTGGTTTAGAAATTGTTTTGGAAATTTTGGGAATTGGGAAGATAACAGCCTTTTTCCAGATATCCGGGAATATACATCAAATTGCCAAACAATAATAATATCATATAAAAATTTAAGTACCTTTTTATGCAAATAAACAAGATTAATATATGATGCAGAGCAAGAATTAGAGAAACACATATCTGAGTAAAAGTAGCACTTGTGTAAAATTAATGCTAAGTTTAGTCGTAGAAAAGCTAAAGGAATATTGGACTTAGCCCATGGTTGCTATTGAAGACCCTTTACACATAGTAGATTTGCTAGGTGTATTCTCGAAGAACCGTCCTCCTTTCTACAAAAAATTCTTCCACCAGAAATCCAAAGATATTTGATTTTCTTGTCTCCTCAAAGACCGAGAGCAATAGCGCCGATTTTCTGGTTAAGTGGAGTTAAGGCATCACGGAGATAAATAAAACGTTTCCCATTTCCGGTCCTATTACCTGACATTCTGCAAAATCAGTCAAATTGCCTTAAAATCCTTCAGATTCTCTTTCGGCAACTATGAAAATCTTTTCGTCTCCTTTTAAATATTTTCTTAATATTAGTTTTTCAACATAACAAATCATTTTGAATTGTACCCGAAATCTCAAACAAAATTTCCTAATCTCGTGAAACTTTTCCAAATTTTTAAAAAGCTTTTAAATTTTATGATCGAATTTGTTTTAATCTACCCTTTTTTACGAATTGTTCTAAATCTTTCTATTCGGATGGGATTTAATTTCTAAACAATAATAATTTTCTTTTCACATTTTTTTCAGTTACGTTTTGGTCGCGTTATGTATAGTTTTTTTTTCAGATCGATTTCGTTGATAATAGAAAATATTGATTAATGAGCGACGTATTACAAGAAATTCTAAATATAATTTTCTTCATCTTTCGTATGAAAGGGAGTAAATGATATCAATTGTTCAAATAATTAAGATCCATTAGCTGTGTCAATAATTCTAAAAAATAATAACTTTTCACGACTCAGGGGCGAAACCTAAAAAAAGGAAACTCTTTCTGAAAAGGAAACCAAAATAATAAATTGTTTCTGAAGAAACCCCAATCATAGGTTCGAATTGTTCTAATATAGCCTTTTTATAATTGCAATGGGAAAAATTTAAAAAGGAACACAAATTTTAGAGATCAGTAATTCTTGAAAGAAAGATAAAACGCATGAGATGTAACTGCACATGCATCGAGAAAAGAATAATAAAAATCTGTTAATATTCATCTGTATAATTATTCATAGTATTTATTGATTTCAAATAAGTCTGCGCTTTTCGGTACATGTGCAGTTGAAAACGTCGGCGCCCGTCAATAGCCACCTATCAAATATCAGTTGATTGAAAATGAAACCCACCAAGAGAATTACATTGGAGCCTGAGTTCTAAAGAATATCAACTTTTACTTGAGCCGTAACATTCCCGATCCCCACTTTTTTCTGTGATTGATACCCTGGTTGAAATGCAACACCCATGAATTGATTAAATGCCAAATAATGACGTCAAAAAGTGGTTTTGAATAACCACCTGGAAATTTCCACAGGCGCAGTGGGCCATAATCCAAAATTCCTGGACAAAACCCCCAAAATAGAATGTTACCATTCGAGGTGAACTACTACGAAAAGTTGTATAGATAGTGTTAGTGCGATGAAATCCGAAATAGCGTATGATTTTATCACATATTCGACAGCAGTTGTACGCTCAAAGTTCACCTTGTCGAGGAACGCGCGCGATTCGAACGCATATCGACTTTCCTGCGTCTGAAGTGAATACGAATATATCAATTAATAAGTACTAGGAAATGAATTTGCGGAATGGAGAGCGATCCAGGAGATATATACAAAATTTACTTATGCTCAAGAACAAATATTCCATGCTTTAAGTTAACGTGAATGCTCCGTGAAGTTGACTGCTTCGAATTCTCGTATTTACATACGATACATAAGAGCATTGAAGAATTAAGTTGTGATCTAGCGACATTCGGCGAATCCCTGAATTGTCTTCTGTATGAAAAAGTATAATTAATCAAATTCCGTGATCAAAGCTTCCACTTCTTCCCCCCCCCTTTTTTTTGCAAGAAGATATCAAGTGAATACGTTCGCGCTAACTAGGCCCGACGTAGGCCTGCGTTTGAACCTAGTCAGCGCGCCTGACAAATGTATAGAATTTTTCAATAAAAAAGTGTGCCATTTTAAATCCCCTATCTTAAATTTTGATTTGTTGACTTGATTTTCATGATCAGAGTCCTCAAAACTCCGTTCTTAATTAATTTAATGAAAAAATTCAGCATTTCTCATAAAAAGATCCGCCACTTTGAATCCGCCGTTTTTAATATTGATTTTTAACATTTTTAATCTTCATTTTCGTAATCAGCGACCTCAAAAACTGATATAAATGAGTATCAAACATCGCATTACTCTTGTTTCCGTACTAATAAGACGAAATCTTGAGAAGGTTTCCAGACAAGAACGTTACGTTGAAAACACACTGACAGACGAGTATTCTGTTCATGCGCACCACTCTCCACGCATGTTTGAAATATCAACAAGCAGTTTAAACTGATAATATAAATATATTTAAATTAAAAACTACACAGATATGATAATGGAGGACAATCGCTGATCACTCCGAAAATGTTCTCTGGGTTCGAGTCAACTGGGGTGTGTTCGGTCCACGTCGTGTTCTCTAGCCAGGCTCGAGCTTGAGCCATTAAAAAATACAGGCAAGTGAAAATCTCCTGATTTTCTGTTGAAATCTCCAGCTTTTGTATTCTCGGGTGAAAAAATTAGTCAAACTATAAGGGTGAAATCTCATGCAGGCGCAAAATACGCTGCGCAAAAGGAACAACCGATGACAGACATGTTTGAGAAGACAGAAATCTTTCTGTCTCGCCTCATAAAGAAACCGCGCTGAACCAATATATATGTCATATTTTAAAGTTTCTCTTTTCCATTATCGGGAGATAGGAAAAGGAATAATTTGAAATTGGAGACCTTGTATATAGGATATATATTTGTCCCATTCATTAAAATGAAACGAATTTGAAACACTTACGTTATTTGATTTATTTCACTCATTTTTGTATTTTTTTGTTGTTGAAAGAACCATACCATGTTGTGGTGTACGAAGAGAAAACTCGGCAGGCACAGGCTGTAAGGACCTGGAACTGGACGCCTCGGACTGTGTACTTAATTCTGCAACAAGAAATAGATTCATTTTCCAAATTATAAAGCCGCCGATTACAATACGATCAACGGGGTTTTCTGTAGATTTTATAAATCAAGTAGAAGATTTGAATAATTATTTCGTATATGTAAATTTGCAGTATACCGATAGAACGCGAGTTGGTGCTGTGTACAGGCTGAACCAGAATTTTACCCAGATAAACCTTCACCACACGAAAGAAGCTTTTGCTATCTAACAATGCATACAAGGCGAAAGTTAGATGATTAAGTAGCAAGAGCGACTCAGTCATTTATGATATTTCCGGATAAACACCTAGGGCAGCACTTCATGTCATAGGAGATATTGAATTCATTGGATTAGCGAAGTTTTTTTCTAGATCCTTGGTGACGATAAACATTGAGCACGATTTAGGGATCAGGTGTCAATCTATGGTGATTTGCTCAGCGTACCCACCATTTGACATTCAGGACCCACCATCTGAGGAATGGAGAAATCTGGTGGACTGCAGCTGTGTTAAAGGATAGGCTTTGCCCATCGGATGCGATTTTCAAGCACATCATTCGACTTGGAGTAGTAAAGACACGAACCACAGGGGTGAACCTTTATTAGATGACCTCTTAAATACTGATCTAACTTTACTGAACCGAACTGCTATACCTACCCTCGCGAAATCTAGATTTAGCGAGGTAATTGATTTTACCTTATATTCGATAAGTATTGGCGAAGTGTCCAAGGGATGACTTGTATCGTCGGTTACGTCTCTATCGGATCATAAATAGATAGGCTTCTCCTTGACAGTTGATAGACGGTCAAGTCTATCGAACAAATAGATTTTGCTGTCGACATCCTACAAACAGGAATGAACAAAGCGCATGAGGATAAGTGTCCTCTTCGTATTAGGAAAACAGGCGGGGATGCACCCTGATGAAATCCTAGACTGGAGGACCTGCAAAAGGATACTCGACGCCTTTTTAACAGAGCCAAAAGAATGGGAATTCGTCCTTTTATAGGGCAACCTTAACAAGATAAAATAATGAGCTACAAAATGATGTAACAGGCTCATGGAGGTGTTACTGTCGGGAAATCGAGAATATACCTGACACTGCCAGCCTTTAGAAAACCTTGAGCATTAAATCGCCATCTCAGCTGAAGGAATTAATATTAACTTCGAGTGAAATGGCTGAGACGAATAATGGAAACCTTGAGAAACTAATGAGGGTACACTTTCTAGTAATTTGGTGATTGTGAATTCTCTTTTTTTAAAGCTCCTTCGGCTGTATCGAACACATTCTCATCACGTATCTCGTGCTTCGCACTTGATTAAGCCCAAATTGCGAACTTATGTACATTGAGTTCAACTGTATTATATCAAATTTATATCCTTATTTTGGACTAATTTTTACTCTCAGCTACCCTGAAAAACGTATCATTTCAATAAATTTGTATTCTTACAATTCATAATATGCATTGGTATTGAAAGATGCGCATTTTCATTGTCTTCTTTTCATAATTAAGAAAGGGCGCATTTAATAAAAAGAGTAATTCAACATTTTATTGTAACTTGTGCCGTTTTGTCATAAAACTAATTTGTTCACTCTCAATGTTTGAAGCAAAGTAGATTTAATTTAGGCGAAAAATTTTGTGCAATAAAATGTTATTGTAGCTTGTGTCGTTTTTCAAAAAAATTAATTTTTTTATTTTAAATGTATTTTTATAAAAAGAGTTTATAACAAAACTTGTAGCTCTTTTTTGGGTGAACGACTTCACTTTTCACTTTTTTCCCATCGTGCCTAAAATTATGAATATGGTAAGTTTGATTTTCGATATTTGAAAATTGAAAATCCCGAAATTATAGGATGGTTGAATTAGTTAAGAAGAACCTTCAAAAACCACCCATACTACACGTACTGGTTCGTTCGAAATGTCCCGGGCCTGCCGAACGATTTTATACAAATGATACCATCATCATTAGTATAAAATCCTTATCATTTTTGCGAAGTGCTATATTTGAAAACACTAAATCCAAAGTTTCATTAGAATCTGTCAAGTAGTTTGTGTGCCAAGATTTTCCGAGGAGGAGGAGATGACAGATAACCATAAAAAAAAGTTTTTTAACTACATTTATATGAAGTCAAATACTGATACATTCAAAGAATTATTATATGATAAGAAATGAACCCACGCTACGAATCTCGTATTCTTATCTTCGTTAAAACTTCTGTTCCACGTGTAAAAGTTTTTTATGATTACGGAGCAATCACGTAATATTTATTCGTGTTCTTGGTTTAGATTTAAAGAATATGACTTGCTCTCGATTCGATGAATTTAAAAACTTTTTCACAACAATTTACTAGATTTGGCTATGAGTTGAACGTAAGATTTGAAAAAATGATTTTGATGGAAAAAATCTTGGACTTCGAATGCACGTATTTTTAACTTATCCAATAAGATAACTACAACATAGGCGAATTTCACGCTATCAAAATTTTCAAATGGTTTCTATTGTCATGATAAGTTGTCTTTCGACATCAATTGTTAATTCGATAACATAATTATGATTGCTTTTGAAATTTCTTGTACTAAAATTCACAGTATAAACTTATTTTACTTATAAGGTTCTTCTTGTGTCAACATTAGTAGAAAAGAAATGATTCGCAGTATAAATAGTCTATATTAAAAACGCGAAATAAGTAAATTCATTTGTTAAGATTTTTCATACAAATTTACAACACTAAAATTGTGTGGTTCAGTTTTGGACTGTGATTAATTGTTAAATCTATAACGTAAAGACGAAATCAGTATCAGCATCCTCGGATTGCGGATAGAGGGTCCCTGTACCAAGGTTTTCAGCTAAATATTGTTAAAATAATTAATAAGCAGTCAATTACCCAGGGATGGTTCCGAAGGAACAAACCCCAAGCGGAGGCGTAACAGCCGTGCCGAAAGCTGAAGCACCTGGGTGACGTGTCTTAAACGGTGACTCTGTGATACCAGGCGACCTCTAACAGTATGCAGCATTATCCCCGTTGATGGAGGCTTTATGGCGCGCATGCACACTCTGTGGTGACAAAAACACCTAGGGATTCAGCACGTTTCGCATCAGTCTTTGCAAAATTAGGCCGACTACCTCTCAAAAAAGGGATATATACGCGGAGCGCTTCCCCGACCACTGAATCAACAAGCCGAAGACGAAGAGGTGGAAGCCACATTAAGCTCAACCGCGGTAAACAGGCACCTCCTGAGAGATGATCGCGATTTCAGGACAAAAAGGAACATTGAGATCCAGGTTCCACCTAAGCCCCAAGACCTGGCTGAAATGGATACCTCCTTTCGCGATGATATCTTGGAAGAAAGTGACCTCTGGATTATCAATTCTTAATTTTATGGTGCTGCAAGAGCTTTGGCTAATTCAAATCGAAGGTAAAACCGACGATACATCAAAAGACGAAAAGAAGTTTGCATCAACTGAACAGGAAGACTAGATGGGCAAGACAGAATGCGTCAAGTGTTCAGTATGTGATTGACTACATAACAGCTGGTGATCGTTTTACAAAAAGGGTCCGAAAGTTCGCCCATGAACTCGACTCCGGGAGAATACAACATCACTGACAAGGAGAAATAAAAGGAGGAGTCTCGGTTTCGCTTGATCCATTATCCGTCTAGAAGGATTAATTGTTGAACGTAATATTTCTACCACATAATCTAAACGCAATTTTACAAGTTTGGATAAAAAGGTTTGTCCGGCAATTTTTCTCTTTTTTTTGTAATTGAAAATGGAGTGTGCTTTTGCACCTGAAAACGTCAACACCCGCAGCCACGTTCAACAATTCATCCTTTCAGACGTATAGAGGATCAAGCGAAACCAAGATTCGTTTCAAGCGCCGTGAAAAGGAGCAGCGGCGACTGTGCTTAATTTATAGGGTATTTGAGTCAAAGTTCCTACTAGACCCCACTTATCCCTAACATATTTGCGCTTTTAAATTTCAAAGTGGACATATGGATGTTTATAGTCACACATGTGTAAAGGTTCATGCTAAGTACGTACATTGCTATTTTATAATATATACATTTTGCATTTCTCATAATCAATTTGGATTAAATTCGCACTCATTGTAGACAAATACGGATGAATTTTGGGGGAAAATAGCAATTTATATAGAATGCGTATTAGGTTAAACAATTTGTTATTTCCAGAAAGCTTCGACATTTTTCAAAAAGAATTAAAGATGTATTATAATATCATATTTACCAATAGAATTGAGAATAACCGCAAAGAATAAAACCAGAGTATGAACGATCTTCATCTTTTCAGAATAGAGCAAAAACTGAAGTTAGCAGTGTAACTAAAACATATTCTGTTCATTAATTGGAGCAAATATTGCCTCGAGTTTGTCTTCTGGCTATTGACTATAGAGATTCAGAGAGATATTTTAGATTACTGTCGAAACAGATTACCTTCAGATTTCGTGAGTCAGATGCGAAGTAGAAAAAATTATTTACCAAGTTCTTTAAAACTGATGTTACAATTTATATAATTATGTTCGTGTTACGTAGAGTAGGATTTTTCATGAAAAGATTATATAGTTATTAAAATAACGCATTTAAAAGTTCAAAAAACTAATATGAATGCTAAAAAATATGTATATTTTAGTGTATAAATTTATTATTTTAAGAAGCATGATCAGAGTGGTTCTCCAAAAGCAGCGCATTGGTCAAAAGAGCATCGCAAACAAATATTTCGATTTTTTTAGCAGTGCAGTTTATTGGCAGAAAAAATAGAAGTCCTGAAAATATTCGAGCTCAAACATTATTTTTAGGTGTTATTTTCAAGATTTAAAAAAATATCATAACTTAATACTTCAGTATGCACTGATATATATAGAGAATAATTTTGATTTCAAATTTCGCGTAAAGTCATCGGATTATGAATATCGATGATGCTGTTCAAAAAGTTAATCGCTGGGCAAGACTCAACTTGGAGGTGGAGGGCGATGAATTCAAGGGCGAAGTAATAATCGGACACATTGCCAAGGTGTACTTTATCTGCCTAGAGAGGTGAAATAATCCATCAACAACAAGAAACCTACTTTTCTCCTCTAAACCACACCTAGAACACGAGGAAATCATACTCGTCCCACGTCCTATGACGTATTATAACTATATGAATTCTAATTATATTATCAATCATCGCTGTAGTTATACTTATAATTTATATCTTTAATCATGATGCAGCTCGTAAAAATCAGTTACGAATCATTATACAGGGTGGCACAATGACCAGTTCCTAAACTTTAAGGATTCCTTCACACTAGACACATGGACATTGATTGATTTCGTTTGTTACTTTTCTCTTCATCAAGTTCTTGGTTGTGAAGTTTTTAGTTCTGCTCACTATGGAATGCGATCTATCCAGTTTATCGTGCCATTCTAAATCGAACGGAAGCCCCGCCCGAGAGTATTCCAAAAAGCAGGTAATGAAAGTGTCCAAGTTGAAATTAATGGAGAATATTGATAGGCTTCGGTCACTAGAAATTTTCCAAGTGTTTAGAAAATTAACAACAGACGCTTTTAAAAATATTTAAATATAAATTCAGTGTTGCTTGTGCAAGAAATTTCAACAATCTGAAGTCTTCGGAATTTCCTAAGTGAGCGAAATCCCTCAAAAGTTAAAGAGCCCATCCATAACAGGTCCTTCACAAAATTCTGAGGATATGGTTCACTAAAACCTGTGAAAAATCCAAAATCTACAAAGCCCATCATCGATTGAGTTGGAATCCAATCCTCAATTTATGCTTTACAAACAGCAATATCTCAAGATTAGCAGTGAAAATTATAAAAAGGGTACGCTCTGAACAAAGGATTCAAAAACTCAATTGTACTTATTTTGTATGAATTTCTCATGAAGATCTTTCTTTTACGTTAAGGTAGCGATCGAGGACGGCGCATTTCAATTTCTGAAGACGTATCTTGTGCGCAACGGACTACACTAAAATTAATTCGAATAAAAGCGAGTAAAGATAAATTGAAGATAATATAGTAACGTCATACTTTTTAAAATTATTATCAACTATCCCTCTTTCAATCTGTATTTTACTAAATTTAATAAACGTATCACAAACCATTATCTTTATTATAAAAAAAGAAGAGATTCATGAATAATTGAACCGTATTCACAGTGTTTTACGCAATTATATATCATATATATTCACGATGTGTTCCGATGTGTCATCTTCAAATATAGGAACGTTCACAAGAACATAATGAACGCAGCCATGTTGACAAGTCGTCATTTGCTTCTCCTCTTTCGAATCGGGCCTTTCTCCTCCTCCTGTATTTCTTTCTAAAAAGAGAAGAAATATATATATTTTCATTGCTGTTAAAATATAACACTGTACTTTATACAAACACAAACACATACGTTGCACTAACTTTTTTCGATTCCATTTATTTTTTATTTTTTGCACCAATAGTTTCCATTTTTCACGGTCTGCATTTCAATGGATACTAGCAAATCGGCCCTATAGGTAAAGAGCGCCGCGCGCGCGTACTAATTTTCTCAAGTCAAGAGTCAGCCCACTCAAAGCTTTGAGCGGTACGGGGTTGAGCGGAAGTCCAACCTGTCCATAAATTCATCTGTTATGAACTTCCGGTTAAGTGCTACACTGTTGGTGTAAATTTTAGATGTCATCAAAGATTTATTTTGGAGAGAGAGAGAGAGAGAGAGAGAGAGAGAGCAATTAGGGTTTGAAGAATTGTTTCAATACAAAAATAATCAATAAAATGAATAATTATTGATTACTGACATATTCCATATGGATGTGTTGATAGAATGATTCTACTGGAAGTTTGAAACGGCAGTTCAATCTGTCTAGAAGTCAAACGTTAAACAACGATCGTAGGGTCCCACTGGAAGCAACTGCCATCTATGAAAATGACACAGGCTCTCAGTAGAACCGTGGTAAATCACACCTTTGACCACATCTCACGACCGTGAGATATTTAATATTATTAAAATAATATTGCATCAGACTAATAAATAAACCTCCTGCTCTGTTTCAGATTTTAATATCACTTGAATTCACCCCTCCACTAAAACGCAAGGCGACACGATCATTGCCTAAACTTAGGTTTAGAAGAAGGAAGAAGCAATTCGAGAGGCAGCAAAATTGAATAACAAATTAAATACCGGGAATTATCTAAAATAAGTTCGATCCAAAAAGTAGATCTAAGAAATTTAACAGAATTGGGCAATGCATTTAAGGAATTCTACATGGAGTCCAATCAATTAAAACAAAACAAAGAAAAACCCTCGATTGGAAAAGACAAAAAAAAAGTGCATGCTAGTCCTGCTAAGCAACTAGAGGTGAAATCAGTTGCGTTGGAATCTGCTTTAGTGACCACATCTGAGTCTGCAATCTGAATCTCAAGTCAGCATCGTCGATGATGAATGAGACAGCTGTAATGGAAATGCCCAGAGCGCAGTCTGCATTGTCAGAATTTTAAACACCATTAGCATCAAAACCAGTAAGCTCAAAGAAGGTATGTGTCAGAACAATAAGAAACCCTGCTTCATCCTCTTCACTGTTAATGTCTAGTAAAGAAAATATAAACGAATGATTAAACAAAGATTTAAAGATATCAGACATCAGCAGTGATAAGATTTTATTCCCATTGTAATTCCAAAAAATCGCAACTCCTTAATAATGATAAACAGCCATCAGCCATAAAACTGAAACGAGATTTAAATAAATGTGTAAAACGTTTGAAGGATGACACAAATAAACGTTAAGAAATCGATATAAATTATGTGTTGCAGTTTAAATTCTATACATTGACTCAATTTCGTTTTTGAATTCTAAGCATTTTGAAGTGGATACACTCATTTAACTTCAAAACATTTTTATAAAATAGATTCATCATCATTCAAGCTGTTTAAATAATGATTTTTTGGAATTTCTAGGCAGATTGAATAGTTAATGAGAAAACAAGGAATAAATTACTCGTATGTGCCCCAGTTTGAATTCTATACATTCACTCAATTTTGTTATTGAATTCAAAGCATCTTGAGTTGTAAATGGTTTAAATTTAAAAAAAATTTCTCACAGATTTAAATTGGAGCATCTAATTTATATCCTGTATTCTAATTGATTATTCATTGAACTCGTCGTTATGAGCCTTTTTTTATTATTATACATTTTTTTAATACATTAATATAACTCCGAGAAATTGATATAAAATTATTTCATCATCGATTAAAACCATTTGAAGAATGACTCTAAACATTTCTTCACAATTTCATTAGGTAATAAACTCTACATTGCATTACGCTTTTTTAGAATGAAGCATTACCCGCAAGTTGGTGTTGGTTTTATAGATAATTGCTCCCTGTCTTAAGACCTTACCCCCTCCATTTACTACTCATATGAACAAATCGTTTTAGAAGCTTCGAGAAAACTTAAATTAATGACACTTCGGATATTTGTGTATTACTAATTTAATTGGAAGCGTCATTTACCAGTACAAAATAATACTAATGGTTTGAAAATTCATGTTTAATAATTGTTAAGTTGTGAGGTTTTGATAGTTCACAGAATAGCTGGATAGATAGATAAATCAGATATGTAATCAACTTTGTTCAATGTTGAAGCAACGTTCAATCAACGTTGAAGCAATGTCGAATCAACGTTGAAGCAATGTCGAATCAACGTTGAAACAATGTCGAATTAACGGTAAATCAATGTTGAACCAATGAAGAAACAATGTTAAATCGATGTTGAACCAACGATAAACCAGTGTTGAATCAACGATTAATCTATGTCAAACCAATAATGAACCAATGTTATAACAACAAAAAAACTGAACTTGATGCAACGATGAATCAATAACAAACCAACGACGAACTAAGTTGATACATTAAGGGTCTAGGTTGGTAAGGTAAGGACATGTAATATCAACCGCGACATGGATCCATGGCAGATTCCTACCTCACCTCTTGACGGTCATGCAGATTTCTACCTTACCGGCTGACAATACCCGACCTCTAACTGTTTACCGACGGATGTTAATGCAGGTTACTACCCGACCGTCTGACAATCCCCGACCTCCAACTGCTTACAAACTGATGTTAATACAGGTTTCTACCTCACCAACTGAGTGTCTCACGTACACTCACCGACTGATGATAATTGACTGGTGGCGCCATCTGTCGGTGGCAGTCTAAACTACGTAGTTGTGCCGCCGAACCGGCCCAGCTATACTACTGAAGGCGATCAGGTCCTCTTTATAATATTAAATATATCAGGTAAAGAAAATAAAATCATACCGAAATTTCTACAAATTTACGATGGACCTTACGTTTTAAAAAAACAGGTCACGCAGGCGACATTTATTTTATGGGGCCCCAGGAAATCAGAAGAAAAGGGTATGTAACATACTCAAGATTAAAAAGGATATAAAGAAAGAATTATTGAAGATGAACAATTCTCTACAAAAATTTCTCAAATCACGAGAAAGAAATGAGAAGCCAGGAGCATAAATAGATAGAAGAAATTGCGCATGGTAACCACTCCCTGTGTGTGACATCAAATTGCAATATGCGTGATAAATATTTCTAATATTAGAGATCAATTATTGAAATTGAAGAATAAATCAGTTCGAACCCGGCATTCTCAGAAAACAGAACGTTTCACTCTGTAAATTTCCTAACTGAAATTAAAAATAATTTTGAATATAAGTTGCAAATAAGGAAAAGTAGTGCTGGATAATCGTGAGTGAGGAGGAGTAACCACTAATTAAGAAGAATAGGATGAAATAAAATTAAACATAAAAGGTAATAAAAAGTAAATAAGAGAAAATAAGGAAATAAGAATGTATTGCTTTTAGAATAGCAAATCTTTAAATACATAAAAATTTTACAATTCTACCTAAGGCATGATAATTCATGAAATATCTAGATGATACTTTGTTACTTTGCAAAAAGAAAAATATATATAGGACTTTTTTCTCTTAACTATCTGTAAACTATACTGATCCATCCTTATTTTTAACAAATTAGGCATGAGAAAATGCACCTACTTAGGATCTCCTGGACTCATACTTTTTTTAAGTCTTTTCTTTTTCAAAAGCAGAAAGAAACGATTCTCTTATTTATTAAAATTTTTCTATTTTCTCTCATAAAAACGAGAATTTAATTAGAGAAAAGGAGACACCCAAGTGGAACTAGTCGTTTCCTTCGGCAGAAACGATCTGGGTGTATAAAACGTCGTGATCGAGAAAATGGAAAAATTAGAATTGGGGGCATTTATCCTGTTAACAGATGACACACATAAGATCAGATCTTTCTGAAAGAACAATTTTTGAAGATGGAGGCAGTCAGGCACCTTAAGATTTCAAAATAACGACTGTGCCCATCGCATCAAAAACGTTTCAATAACAAATAACAAATTAAATACCGGGAATTATCTAAAATAAGTTCGATCCAAAAAGTAGATCTAAGAAATTCAACAGAATTGGGCAATGCATTTAAGGAATTCTACATGGAGTCCAATCAATTAAAACAAAACAAAGAAAAACCCTCGTTCGGAAAAGACAACAAAAACTTTGATGCTCTGATTACGCCGGACATAAGAAAGGAAAAAGATGTGAAGAAACAAAAGGAAAACATAAGAAAACTACAAAAACAGGGAAATACAATGATATAAAAAAATCAACATATGAAGGAGCGTAGAAAAATAAAACGCATTCTTCTCCAACAGAGCAAGAAAAACAATTTGCACACCAACCTCATTGAAGTCACAAAAGCGATAGGGAAACTATTCATTGACAAAAGGTGGAAAAGAGCAGTCATCAATTAAATGAAACACTGTATGAGGAAGCGAAATTTAGAATTAGGTGGGACTTACGGGGGGGGGGACTTCACCTAGGACTGATTAAACTTATCAATAAGATCGAATACGATCCCTGCCTATCTCCAGATTTTGTTCTCCATGGATGGGAAATGTAAAAGGTTTTTTTTTTTTTTTTTTCGACATACGTTTTTCTCCTCTTTGATTCCTACCATAAAAAAATAAGATCCACCAACTCTTCAAGTATTTTTGATTATTTTCGAATTATATATATTTATAAGTTGTTACTCCAACTCTTACCTTCGTGTATATACCCTATGAAATATACACCACTTCAAACGATAAACGATTGAATTAAATTAATTAAGATGACCCACAAGCAAAGTAAAAATTGGCACGTGTGAATTTGGAGGTCAGGGTTTGAACCGCAAGGACACGGAGAAGGACAAGAAGACTTGACAAGGTGGCTTGACTTCAGTGGTAAAGAAGAAGAGTGAGTGAGAGACAAGTCGCAGCGGGCAGGAAGAGTGAGAAAGTGTGTAGAGAGACAGTGTTCTTAGCAACAGCCAAACAGAGAGATGAGTGGAGTACAAAACCGAGTTACTGGGGGCAAGGAGTAAGCTCAAGAACTCAGGCATATGAATTGAGGAAGATTGGACGGAGAGAGAGGAGTTGGTGGAAGATTGGCTTCGAAGATAGAAGGAGAGGCTGGAACGGGCAGGCGCTGAGGTGAAGATTAAGTATATGAATGCAGAACTAGGTGAGACAATGTAGAAATGGAACGAGAAGTCAGAATGGAGGTGATTCGGCTGAAGGAGAAAGAAGAGGACCACTAGGAAAAGAAGAAATGGAAGAAGCATAGAGTGGCGAAAATGTTTAAGTTAAAAGCAGAGCAAGGTGGTTTTGTTACCGCTAGGTGTGAGAGGTAAAAGGAAGAGGACGAAGAAAGGGAAAGGAGACAGATACAATAAGCTGAGTTTTGAAATTTGTAAATGGACAATCTGAAAGTTCGGGTTCAGGGAGAGTTTGCGACTGCAACAAAGGGGAGAGGATGAAGTAGTTTAGAGGTTGGGCTTCCGTTTCCGCTTAGAGTATATAAGGATGTGTGAGGTTATATAGAAGTAAGTTAAGTTAGGTTGACAAGTTTGTGAATAAATGTTTTGTAATGGTTTTCAAAGAAAAAAGAAATAATAATATACTATCAGTATTATTTTAATTTTTGAAAGGTAACAATTTTTTCTACTACAGGTGCCCATGCAGCATGGAGTATAAACATGAAGGGGTAAGAGCTTTAATTTCATTCGTAATGAAAGTGTTGAGTTTTCGCTTATCTAAGTGAATAAAAAATTAGGACAAATATCGCATTCCTCGTTTTTTAACGAGAGGTAATTGTTGTCTGCTTGCTGAAGGATCAAATACTAACTTTGCAGTATAGATACGTACACTTCCTGGTACGGTTATATACATGCGGAAGGTGGCGGAAGAGGAGCGATGCAAAGGATCAGAATCATTAGGTGGAAAATCGACATTGTAAAGTTCGAATTGGTTTTCTGTTATATAACTCCTGGATCCTAGCTCTAATTTAACTTTGAATGGACGATCACGAGTAGGGTTGAAAGCGACTATACAACTTTTTGTTCGAGCACTTCAGTTGAAAGAAAACATTCGCCCCTTGACCTTTTCCTACTATGAGTCTGAATACCTCTGCGTACATAAATTGAATAGCCCTTATAATTAGAGCGAGGTAGGGTCCTATTGTTCACTGCATTTTTTTCGTTGCTCAAAAAATGAGAATTGGCTAGAGTATCTCGAGACCTTATTCATTCGAATTAAGGCTACTTAAATAATGCCGAGCTTTTGGGGCCAACTAACAATGTCTGTGCTGTTCAAGAAAGGATACATATATGATCCTTCTAATTATAGACCCATGAAACTGGTAAATTGCATAGCAAAAATCTTTAACAGATAATCTGCAATCGGCTTCCTATATGAGTGACCTTATTTCTCTGATACAGATTCGTCTCAGTTATCCCATTGTCTATATTACTTTCATAGACTTTAAAGGTGTGTTTGACTCTGGGAGATTCCTAGCGATTTTCTCCTCAAACAAGCTTGCAGAGACCTTTTCACTAATTAATAATGAATCAATAATTATTGAATACTTAATTAATAATTAATTAACAATTGATAAGAAAACTAGAGGCTTTAAAATTGTATTGCCCGCAAAAAAGTCCTACAGTAAATGTCGCCAGAAGTAAAATCATGATCTTTTAAATAATTCTCCGAAGGAACCGAAATTTAAATATTTTATATTTGGAGCAGACAAAATTGATGTTGTCAGCATATTTACATCTCTGGGCCTCCCGATAACTAGCTCCGTATCATTCACCGCTGTCGCAAAAAGTTCGTAAGTGCTTCAAAAACGACTGTTAGAGGGACAATAAAAACTATTCATAATACGAAAGCAGCCTTTTGGCCGACTTATGATAAATTGTATCAAAACATTTGTCTGGGTATGCTGTTTTTTGGATCCCAGATCTGGAGCGTCATTCACCTGCACTACATCGAGAGAGTCCAGGTATCGTTTTTTAGAAAGTTATTATTTCTTCCCAGAAATAATCGCAACTATGCTGTTCGATTGGAGGTGTAGCCCCTGGCCCATCGAGTCTTCTAGTCGATATTGTCTTCGCTAAATAAAATCTATTGCATAGAAAGTTCTCGGTACCCAAGGCAATTTTTTGAGAGGCTTAAGGATTTACCTCAGCAAAATAATTACTAGATAAGATCTTTTATATAATCACGACCAGAGATTCTGTGAGAAATCAAGAAGTCTTAAAATTTACCTGAATATTGCACTGCAAAATGGAAAGCAGTCTTACTTACTTCATCGCTTGCCGATTTTCTTTAAATATATTTTCGCTCAATTCAGACTAATAAACAGACATGTAGGAAAAAATCATCTGTGCAGCTTAAAATCACATTCGAAGTAATTATCTTTCAAACAGTGACAATGAAGACACCAGGAATGCCTGGTTAACTATCTTCTCATCTCACGACTCTAAAACCGTTAAATAATTGTACAAATGCTTGATGAAATTTTGAAATCGCGTGCGCATATCTTTCATACCAGTTATATTTCTCAGGTGTTACGTGCGATATAAAATTATTATACCGCCTTCACTTGCACTTGCGTATAGCATAAGCATATATTATTCTTCGAACAATCTTTTCATTAATTAAATTCGTATCTCCACTTGCATAGACCTATTGGTCCCCAACAAGTGTATTGATTTATTTAATTTTTTGTGCAACTTATATGAAATTTGTAACTGTTTTTCAATAAATTAGTTAGTTTTTTAGTTTTAATTAAAAAACTGAAAAAGTTACAACTTTTTGCTTAAAAAACAGATGCGCAGTGAAATTTTACATTTATTTCTATCTGTTTAAAGTTGAAATTCGAAAATGTTGATAAAAGCCTCCAGGGTGTTCCCTTTCCCAGCGAAATAATTCTATGTGCCCTTATTCGATCCGGCAGCGCAATCGACTTCGTCCTATTTTTTGATGAAAAAACAATAGCATCTTCTTCATTTGCGGTCTTAGAATTTATTCTTCGTACTGGTTTCGTTGTTAGATTACGTAAAATTACGTTAAATTAACAATTAGTTACGAATTTCAAGAAACAACCATTTGAAAGTTTAGAAAATTTCAAATCGTAATCATAATTTTTTAAATCTTACGGGTTCAACTCATCGCCAAACCCAGGAAATTATTCCTTAAAATTTGAAAAATTCATCAAATCAAGTAATCTTTAGATCTTGAACACGGACATGAATAAATATTGCGTGGCTGTTGAGATAAAATTTGAAAAGTTAGACAAATTCTTTCCTAGTCATTCAGAAAAAGCGGATAAGTCTTAATAATATTATTTAGTAGTACTATTGGATGTATTTATTCAAACAATGACTATGTGATAACAAATGAACGCACGCGACAAATCTCGTATTCTTATCTTCATAAAAATTTCCATTCCACGTGTAAAATTTTTTATGATTACTCAGCAATCTCGTAATATTTGTTCGTGTCCTTGGTTCAGATTTGAAGATTATCACTCGCTTTTGATTTTTTAAATGTAAAAGCTTTTTAAGGACAGTTTATGTGATTTGGCGATTTGTTGAAAATAAGATTTGAAAAGATGTTTTTCCTGGAAAACCCTTGGACTTTGAATATACATTTTTTTTTACCTGAACTAATAAGATAACTTCAACATAAGCGAATGCAACACCATTTCGACTTACAAGTGGTTGTTTTTGTTATAATAATTCGTCTTTCGAAGAAAATTATTGTAAAAAAATACACTTATATCGCGGTCTTGAATGAAGAAAAATTTCCTTTTTTTGATGTGAAGAATAATATCCTAACACAGTAAATTGCTATTCAATAACATATATATGAATTTCTCATAATAATTGTTAAAAACAATCACAAGTGTTGTCTCAGGCAATTTCTTGTGTCAAAATATTATTCTTGAGGGAAAAGTAAAACAATGAAATAATTATGGCTCAGTTGCAGGTTGTGGTAAATCAGTAAATATATAATCTAACGACGAAATGAGCATATGGATGTATTTAAACACCGGAAATGGACCAGATGCCAGTTTTATTTAATAATATGTTTATGTCAATTAAAGAAATGAAAGAATCAAAGCATAGCGAAAATTTTTATTCATCCAGAGTGAATTTACTAATTCTATTTTTTTGTTGTTGTTGAAGAAACGTCAATAAATACAGCAACGAAAACTGTACTTCATGACAAGAATATGATTTTCAGCAATACATGTTTACTGACCGATGAACGTAAATTGAAAGTGTGCGAGATTTCTAAGATGGTAAATATCGAAATGAACGTGTACACAACATTTTGCATAATCACTTGAAAATTCGAAAGCTATTTAGGCGATGAGTGCCATGCGTGCAACAATATTCTCTTTTATCAAGACAATGGACCGGCACAAAAATCAGTTAAGAATATGACCAAATTGACTGAATTGAAAGAGGAATTGCTTACCCAACCCCAGTATTCTCCCGATATGGCACCCAGCGATTATTACCTGTTCCCAAACTTGAAGATATGGCTGGATGGCAAAAGATTTTACTCAAATGAAAAAGTAATTGCCGAAACAAACGCTGATTTTGAAGAGGTGAGGGCCGACTACTATAAAAAGGGTATCGAGCGTTCAGAAACTCGTTGGAATAGGTGTATTGTGTCGAACGAGAATTATGTTGAAGGATAAATGCGAATTTTCTAAAAAAAAAATTGTTTTATTACTTAGGCCCAGGGATTTTCAAACGACCTAGTATACCTAAAATGATAAAAACGGCAAGTTCCATTTTCGACATTTGAACATTGATAGCCGCCAAAAATCTTCCTTTTTTATTCCCTAAAATCAAAGGTTGTGTGAGGCGGTTCAGGAAAACCTTCAAAACCCACCCTTACTATATGTAAACCTATTATGATAAAAATGACAAGTTTGACTTTCGACATTTGAAAATAGAAAAAGGCCAAAAATATTATTTCTCTATTCCCTAAAATTATAGGCTGGCTGAGACCGTTTAGGAAAACCTTAAAAAACAACCTTTAGCACATGTGCACCTAAAATTATAAAAATGACAAGTTTGATATCCGATATTTGCAACTTGAAAAATGCCAAAATGCTTCTTTTTCATTACGCATGCACGGAATATGCCATACTTCACAGCGGTTTTCCAATGTATAATAGTGTGTGCAACTCGCGTGGTATAGTTCCAAATTCCGCCACGTGGGCGCTAATGGATGGCGCCTACGTGCGCAATATGGAACTATACCCCACTCGTTACACAATGAACTATATTATCCCTTGAATTATAGACTAAGCCATATACTTTTATTTTTTTTAAACATGAAGTAATCCTTTTATCTTACTTCTAACTCTATCGCTCGCACTACGCAATTCTCCTGGATATATCTGCGGCGACACTAATTATCGCGAAAATAATGTCACTGACATAATTTTGTATATACTGCCGTGCAAAATCTGTGGATACTTGATATTTAGAACCAAAGTGCCCATTCCCAATCAGATCTGCTAGTTTCCGGAGATAGAACGGCCAGGAAATATCCTTTCGGCTCAATCGCGTCAAATAAAGCATAACAATGTACTGGCGAGGCGAGGCAAGACTTTACTCCGAGTATGACATTACGTACTAGAGCAGCGTACTGGGATACGATTTCAGCAGGAAGTATCGCGACTCTTGATAATTTCTGATGGTAGTACTTGAAATCCCTACTGTTAGAGAAATGCTTTTTGAAGTTTTTCAAGAAAACCTTAGCGTCAATGAATGTGTATCCATGAACCGATTCCTTCGCGGCTCCTCTCGATTTTGTGATAATTCCAAGCATGAGAAGATTCTTATCACACTCCTTTAAGAAGAGATTTTCCACGCTTTTCACGTCGAACTTCCTCTTCTTGAATTAGTGTGATAAGAAGCTTTAGAGCGCGTAGCTACCGCAAAATTAAGATGAGCCGCAAAGTAAAAAGTCTATCTCACTCTGTCGGTTGCGATTAAAAATACTACCTCCAGAAATTGGCAATAGTCCCGATGCTTCCTGCTGAAACTGTATTCCAGCTCGAAGTTCGAGTGCAGAATCTCGTACGCGGAGCAAAATCTTGCCTCGCTGGATCTAATCGGGAAGCGCATTCTGATGCGCTATTTGACGCGATTGGCCAGAAAGGGTATGCTTCTAGTCAAAGCCAAGTTAAGAGTGCTTTAAAAATCGTCGACGGGTACACAGGAGAAATTGGTATGGACTTTGGGTAGGACAAGTTTGCTTGCATATCAATTAGTTCGTTCCGCTATTATACATCCCATGCCGTGAAGGCCGGCGCGGAATTCTGAATTGCCAACGTCTTCATAACCGAATTTTTCTGGGCACAGCTTACATAGTTGCAAATGGAAGAGATCCTATCGCAAAAAGGTCACGAAACATGAGATTATTGTGAAAGGAGCGTTCATTTACAAAGCCGCGGAGCAGGCGGCCGAGACCCTTGACCTGAATTTTAACACCAGAATTGAGGGAAGCGCATTACTTCATCTAAATGCATCACTTCTAAAACCCAAGTAAAGAAAGCATAGGTTGAAAAAGTAAGTAAGAGATAGAGTCAATTGTTCAAAACGAGAAGTGCTAAATTTTCTGGAATTGCGATTATCGGATAGCAGTCTCCATTGCATATTCGAGGCCTGATATTGTTCTTCAGGACTTCGAGAAAGGAACTACATTCGTAATCGAATTCACGACTTCGGGCGACTACAATATGACTGCCAAGAAGAAGGAAAAGGAGGAGAGGTATCAAAACCTTAAAAAAGAGCTGCAGCGATTGCACATAATTTATATGGTATTTCGAGTCAAAGCGCCTGCCATACCTCACTTATCCCTAACACATGTGCACTTTTATTTTTTTCCGTACAGAGTTAGGACTCTGCCACCTTTTCACGTGCACATATGGGACACTCCCAACTGTGCAAATCTAAAACTCGACGTGCACATATGGATGTGTGTAGTCACACACGCGTAAATTTGCTCCATGCTAAAAACATATACGTACTTCCATTTAATAACACATACATTCTGAAGGAGTTTGGAAAAAATAAGAATAGGGATAGAATGCGCATCAGATCGCAAAATTTGAAATTCGCAGAAAGCTTAGAAATGTATTTAAAATAATTGAAGATATATTATGTTATTATGTTTTAGTGTAACTAAAACGTATTCTGTACGTTTTAGGCAAAGCCAGATTTTACATGAAAAAAATAAAGTGTGTACCGTAACGACGGATTTAAAAGTATGATAAACTAATATTATTTCTGCAAAATATGTTTATTTCATTGTATAAATTTATTATCATTGCTTTATATTATTTTCGGTAGCGACGAATGGAAAATATTTTCCGAATTTAAAAAAATATTTTATTGAGATGCATAAAATAAATTTCGAGTTTCATTTAAAAACTTGATAAGGGTGGTTCTCCAGAAACAGAGCACTTCCCACAAAAGTATCCTACAAAAAAAATTACAGGTTTTTTGATTAGAGCAGTTTATTGAAATAAAAAAGAGAAGTCGTGAAAGAAATAAATCATAATCTAAAACTTGAGTATGCACTGAGATATATTATGAAGAACACTGATTTAACCCTTTAAAGGCCGACTTTTTTCTGAGGGTTCTTTAAAATCGATACATGGTGAATCTGGACCAGTACCCAGTGTGAGAACAAAAATTATTCCAGAGTTCCCTCCCCCTCAGAAACTACCCCCAAATCGAAAAACCACCCCAATCGCTTGAAAATATTTTAATTTCATTTCCCATCGTTTAATTCTGGCAGAAATTGAGAAATAGTCATTCCAGAACACGTACTGAGATTCTGAAGAACTTAAGGATCAATCAACCCTCATGAACTACCCCTCAGTTGAGAAAAATTCACCCCTCACTGCATAAAATGTTATCATCTCATTTTCTGTCATTTTATCTTCATCTGAATCGGAATGTGAGATTTCTGGAGTACATAAGTATATTCTGAAGGATTCACGGACAGTTTGAACCCTTATAAACAACCCCTCAGTTAGTATAAATTCACACCAATGAATAAAATGTTATAATTCCATTTTCTATTATTGTATACTGATCTGAATCGAAGAATTGGTGTTCTGGAGAAATAAGTATATTCTAAAGAACCGTCGGTTCACTTCAACCCTCGTAAACTACCCTCCAATCGAGAAAATCCATCTCCAATGCATAAAATGATATAATCACATTTTCTGTATTTTATTCTCATCGGAATCGAAGTGAGAGAGTTCTGAAATACATGAGTATATTCTAAAGGACTCATGGATAGCTCCAACCCTTATGAACAACCCCTTGGTTACGAAAACTTCACCCCCATTGAATAAAATATTATAATCTCATTTTCTGTTATGCTATCCTAATCCAAATCTGAATATGGGTATCCTGGAATACGTGAATATATTCTAAAGAACTGAAGGATCATCTGAACCCTCACGAACTACCCTTCAGTTGAGGAAAAATCATCCTCAATGCATAAACCTGCCTCTGAAACAATTGAAGAGTTGATACACATTTCATCGGGAGACTTCGCTGTGGCTCGGATTCCATCCTCCAATGATTCTGCAAAGCCGAGCCGGGTCGACCCGTACTACTACGAAGTCTCCCGAAGAAAACGAGGTAAATCATTTGATTGGTCTTCGTCACCGTTCAGCTTGTACTTGGAAGAAGTGGTGGAGGCCGTGAGTTCCAACATTCTGCGAAAAACGTTACTGGTGCTATAACTCCAAACGTATATGTGCAAGACATTATTTCTTCGCTTATATTCAGACAGCTTTCCCACAAATACATTCACGTAATATATTTTCTAATATTTTGTTCGGAATAAAGCGTCCTTATCAGAAAAGCACAGAGCTTTTAATCCGCAAGCTTCCCTTCCAACGTCTCGTTCGTGAAATCGCTCAGGACTTCAAGACTGACCTGTGTTTCCAGAGCTCTGCTGTGATGGCTCTCCAGGAAGCCAGTGAAGCTTACTTGGTTGGACTTTTCGAAGATACCAACTTGTGCGCTATTCACGCCAAGAGAGTCACTATCATGCCCAAAGATATCCAATTGGCTCGCCGAATCCGTGGAGAACGTGCGGAATTCCGACCTGCACTAAATACTCATACATCTGAATGATAATGCGAGTAATCTCCCTAGATAGGATCCGAATTGCGATAAATTGCACAGTGAGGCCCGTTATTGAGGATCTGAATGGAACAATCAGAGAGGTTTATAAGCCTTCGAATCTTGCTGCAGTCGATGAATCAATGATTCCATTCAAAGGACGTTCTTCTTTGAAGCAGTACAATCCGATGAAACCTATAAAAAGAGGGTACAAAGTTTGGTGTTGTGCAGATTCTATCACAGGTTTTGTTTCCAAATTCAAAGTGTATACAGGGAAGTCCAATTCCAGCACGTCTTCAAACGATACATTAGGAGAGCGTGTAGTGTTGAATATGACACAAGATCTGCAACAAACTGGTGCCTTAGTTGCATTCGATAATTTTTTTACAACTGTGTCACTTATGTCTAACCTACATGGTAAGGGAATCTTTTCTGTTGGTACTGTAAGGTCAAATCGAAAAGGACTTACATCCTTGATGAAGGAGAAGAAGAAAATGCAAAGGGGTGATTATGATTTCCGTACTCGCGGTGTTGTCACAGCCATCAAATGGATGGATTCCAAACCTGTGACACTCTTGTCATCAGCGCATGATCCAAAAGTAAAATTGGAAGTTACGAGAAAGAACAAGAAGGGAGAGAGGCTGAAAATCTCGTGTCCTGTAGCTGTTGCATCTCATAATGAAATAATGGGAGCAGTTGACAAATTTGATTAATTGAAGGAAAGATAAGCTATTGGTAGGCGTTCTCGAAAATGGAGGCATAGAATCTTTTACTTTTTGATTGATCTAGCCATTGTCGATTCATTCATTATGTATAAGATCGATCATGGGAAAGATTCTTGCGAGACACAACTCGATTTCCGCATGCATTTAGCTAAGCAGCTTATTGGAAACTGTTCTTTCCGAAAGCGAAGTGGAAGGCCAGCGGACTTCTCGTCAAAGAAGCCAAATTTCGTTCCAGATGATGTGAGAACTTCTAATGTTGGAAAGCATATGCCTATAACAACAAATACCCGAAGAAGGTGTCAATTCTGCAGCTCCAAAAAAGCAGAAATGCGCACGAAGTTTCTTTGCGAAGGTTGCAACTTTCCTCTCTGCTTCGATCCGTGTTTCCGGAAATTCCATGAAAAATGAGAATCTAACGTCACAATAAAACAGCACCCC
>JAABKJ010002999.1:0-23087 GCA_011634705.1 Andricus grossulariae
CTGTAGAAATGTCACCTTTTTTGTTAAAATGCAACTGTCTGCTTAAAAATTGATTTGTTTCAATTGAAAATTAACTTATTGGTTGAAAATTAACATTTTCAGATTGGAAATTAAACTGTTTTGTGAAAAATTTGTATTTTTAGGTAAAAAATTAAACAATTTGGTAGACAATTTAACTACTATGTTGAAAATTGATGTATTTTGTTGAAAATTCGTATCTTTTGGAAGAACATAAATTTTCAGTTTAAAATACAATTTTTTAGTTAAAAATTAATCTGGTTTAGATACAAATTTAACTATTTTGTTCACAATTTGTCTTTCTTGGTTAAATACAACTATTTCTTATTTTAAATTCAAATCTTTTTTGTTGAAATATCAACTATTACATTTTTTATTGAAAATTCATCTTTTTAGACTAAAAATTCAACTCCTTGGTTGAAAGTTGAACAACATTTTGAAAAGTTATTTTTTTTTGGTTGGAGATTTATAATTGTAGTTGATAGTTCATTTTGTTGGTTTGGTTGAAAATTATTTTTTTACACTGAAAATTTAACTTTTTTGTTGGAAAATTAACTGATTGGTTGTAAAATAACTTGTTGGTTGCAAGTTCATTTTCTCGGGGTGAAAGTTCAACTGTTTTATAGAAAAGTCGTCTTTTTGACTTCAGAATGTCAGAACGTGATTCAAAATTCAACTATTTAGTACAAACTCAAACTGTTTTGTAGAAAATTCGTTTTCTTTTATAGAAACTTAATTTTCTTCAATCGAAATTACACAACATCATTTTTCGTTAAAAATTTATCCTTTTTAGCTTAAAAATTCAACTATTTAGTTCAAAATTTTTAGAAATTAAACAAAATAGACTAAAAATTAATCAAATAAACTTTGGACAAACATCACATCCATGGTTCAAAATATTTGGATTACAATTCGTATTTTTTGGTAGAAAATCAATTTTTTTTGTTCAAAATGTAATGTATGGTTAAAAGATAAAAGTTTATGTTTTAGTTGAATGAATTTTAGAATTCCTGAAAATAAAACAAGATTCCAACGATCAAATTTAGACAAACACCACAAAATGCTCCTATTGCAATTCCTAAAAACAAAAATAAAAAAAAAGGGAAATAATTGAGAAGGCAAAGACGAAAGAAATAAAAAGAGAAAGAAGGGGATTTGGTTGTCTTCTCATTTTTCTTTCCTCTTTTTTATTTTTGTCCAAATTTGATCGTTGGATTCTTGTTTTATTTTCTGGAATTCTATAAATTGACCTGAGTGTTGGACGTTAAATGGAATTTTGAATTTGATTTTATTCTAATTTAAAATTCTTAAATTTCAATAATAAAATCATCATTTGAAATCACAAAGGAGGAGAGTTGGGCCTTTTCTCACCTGTTACTGAAGCCACATGTGACCAGGTAATTTCCTTGGACGTCGAAATCACTCAAAGAACCACTGTGGGTGTCTAAAGTGTGTTCTATGGAGAGCGTGTTTGGATCTCGAAGATCGATCTTGCCTGCAGGATTACCGGCACATATAAGTCTGCTGTGTTGCCTCAATATTGCACAGCCACTCTCACCTACATGAACCTACAATAAAACAAATTTTACATGTATGTTAAGAGGAAAATCTTATATCTAAAGTCAGGGTGTCTAGGGACGAGCTAATTTCCCGATTTTTCACCAACTGATTTCATTTTCACCCAAGAGAGATAAATTTTCAAACAAGAAGTAGACTTTTCTACTAGAAAAAATGGATTTTCAATCCAAAAGAATGAACTTTTAAATAAATAGTTGAATTTTCGACCAAAAAGGATTAATTTTTTTGTAAAAAACGAATTTTCAAGAAACTACATAAATTTTCAAATAAACAGTTGAATTTTCAGCTGAAAATTTTAATTTTTTAGAAGACAATCGAATTTACAACCTTTAAAGTTGAATTTTTGACAACGAAAGGCGACTTTAACAAAATAGCTAAATTAAAAAAAAAACTTTCAACAAAATAATTGATTTTTGCCCGAATAGCTTAATTTTTAACGAACAACGATGAATTTTAAACCAGGAAGATTGATTTTATACAAAAAGACCAATTTTCAACAAAATACACGAATTTTAAACCAAATATTTGAATTTTCAACTAAAAAAGATCAATTTTTTAGAAGGCAGTTGAATTTTTAACCCGTAAAGTTGAACTTTCGATAAAAGAGTTCATTTTCAGCCAAAAAAGATGTATTTTCAGTGACGATAGATGACTTTTCTACCATAAAAGATGAATTTTCGACCAAAAAAGATGACTGAGAAAATAGTAGTTGAATTTTTAACAAAATAATTAAACTTTTAACAAAACAGTTGATTTCTTTAGCTATTAGCTGAATTTTTAACCTACCAATATGAATATTCAACCAAGAAGAATTATTTTCCATCATATACACGAATTTTAAACAAACTACATACATTTTCAACAAAATAGTTGAATTTTCAACTAAAAAAGATCAGTTTTTTATAAGGCAGTTGATTTTTAAACACGGAAAGTTGAATTTTCGACAAGAAAGTTCATTTTCAAACAACATAAATGAATTTCCGAACCAGAAAGATGACTTTTTTACCATGAAAGATGAATTTTCAACCGAAAAGAACAAAATTTCAACAAAACAGTTTAATTGTTGACCAAAAAAGATGAGTTTAACAAAACACTTGAATTTTTAACAATATAACTGAACTTTCAACAAAATAGTTGATTTTTTACAAAATAGCTGAATTTTTATCCTTCAAAGATGAATTTTTAACTAAGAAGATTAATTTTCTACCAAAAGACGAATTTGTAACCAAAGACATGAATTCTCAACCAAACAGTTGCATTTTCGAAAAAAAAAGTTCATTTTCAGACAACGGAGATGAATTTTCAATCCAAAAGAACTAATAAAAAAAAAAACCAGTTAAATCGACCAAATAGCTGAATTTTTAACGAGCAACCAGGAAGATTAATTTTCTACCAAAAGACCAATTTTCAACAAAATACATGAATTTTAAACCAAATAGTTAAATTTTCAACTAAAAAAGATCAGTATTTTAGAAGACAGTAGATTTTTCGACAAAAGATTTCACTTGCAGCCAAAAAATATGAATTTTCAGTTACGATAGATGACTTTTCTACCATGAAAGATGAATTTTCGACCAAAAAAGATGACTGAGAAAATAGTTGAATTATTAACAAAATAATTAAACTTGCAACAAAATAATTGATTTTTGACCAAAATAGCTGAATTCTCAATCTACAAAGATGAATTTTTAATTAATTTTCTACCAAAAGACGAATTTTTAACCAAATACATGAATTTTCATCCAAGAAAGATGATTTTTCTACCATGAAAGAAGAAATTTCAATCCAAAAGATCAAATTTTCAACCAAACTGTTAAATTTTCCACAAAAAGAGATGACCTCAACAAAATAGTTAAATATTTAAAAATATAATTAAACTTTCAACAAAATAGTAATCTACAAAGATGAATTTCAACCAAGAAGATTAATTTTCGACCAAAGGACGAATTTTCAACAAAATAGTACATGAATTTTCAACTAAACGAGATCAATTTTTTAGAAAACAGTTAAATTTTAAACCCGAAAAATTAAAATTTGACAAAAAATGTACTTGAATTTTCAATAGTTGAATCCTCAACAAAGCAGATTAATTTTCAACCAAGAAGTTTGCACTTTGAACCAAAAAGGATGAATTTTAACCAAAAAGAATAATTTTTTACCAAAAAGACGATTTTTCAATAAAATACATGAAATTTCAATCCGAAAAAATTAATTTTCGATCTAAAATATTAATTTTAAACTAAAAATGGAATTTTCACCTTTTCAGTTAAATAAAATTAATTCTCAAACAAAAAAAAAACGAGTTCTCAGCTAAATAGTTAAACTGTCGACCAAAGAGATGAATTTTCATCTAAAATGACGAATCTTCATAAAAAATTGTATTTTCAAAAAAAGATTTGAACATTCAACCAAAGCTTTGGATTTTCAACCAAAAGTTGATTTTTTAAACAAAAAGATTAATTTTCTACAAAAAAAAGATAAAGTATCAACAAAATACATTAATTTTTAACAATGGACTTGAATTTTCAACTAAAAAAGATAGATTTTCAACCAAAAATTAAAAGAAGTTTCAAGAAAATTGTTAAATTTTCAATCAAATAATTTTTAAACAAGCCAGATTACTTCCGAAGCAAAAATATAATGGTAGACTTTTCAACAACAACAAAAATTAACTTTGTATTTAAATTTAACTTTATAAGAATAATAAGTATTTTCTTATTAGGTTTTATTAATTCAGTTCAAAATTAAGCGAAAAAACGAGAAAAAGTAGAAGTTTCTTAAAAACAGAAAAAAAAGAATTCTTTAAAAAAGGGGGAAAAAAGTTTATAGAAGGCCCCTAATTTGTTAACTTAATCTGCCGTTTAAGATAATCTGTGAATTATATCAATTTTTATTTTCAATTTTGTCAATTTTCTAAAAAAATATTTCAAACATAGTGCAAATTTCAATGTTTTCTTAAAACTTAAATCAAATCTAATATAATAAATATTTTTCAATATTTTTGGGATAAATTTTTATAGAATTAGATTATTGTGAAAATTTTTGCTTGTATGGTGCAACTAGTTTAAAAATGAAACAAAAATATTGGAAAAATTGTATTATTTTTTATGGTGAAAGAAGTATTTTGTTGTAAAATATATGAAATAAGCAATCATGAGGTTTCTATCAAATTTATTAAAAATATATGGGTGATTGCCAAAAAGTTTACATTTTAGACAATGAGATTTTTGAGAACAAAAATTTGTCAAGACCACATGAAATATATTTTTTTTTTTAATTAGGGATAACCCAAGAGAGTATGAAAATATAAAACAAAAAGGTCGATGAAAAGATAAAAATATTTGAAAATTTCGGAAAAATTGTTATTGTCACGATGTATTTGATTTTGAGTTCAGCGTTTCAAAAAAATCTCTCATTTAAGTATGATAAATTAATATGGAGCTTTACCGGGCACTTTATAAAAAATATTGTGCAAAAATAGTGATAATTACTAACAGTTATTTGGAAAAGTGATTTTTTAAACCCTTGACTCTAATATATTGAACTATACTCTTGATTTTTCTCTTTTTCAACTCAATATAAGTGATAGCTGTGAATTTAAAATATTTGAAAAATAGTGTTAATATTATTTGACAATTTTTCATTTTAAATTTGTGATTTGGGACAGGTGCATGGCAAGAAATTTTGCGTATTTTTTTACTTGTGATTTTTATTTTCAAACTTAACTAAACTGTGCTTTAATTTAAGTAATTTACTGAGATGATTTTAGAAAAAGTTATTATTAAACGTTGTAAAATATTTATTATATTAAATTTTGAGAACACATTTGAATAAAAAAAAAGAACTAATTAAATGAAAATTAAATATAAGAGAAAAATTATAATATAATTCACACTAAAAAGAAGATAACGTAGAAAAGATAGATTTTTCGATAAAAAAAATTCCCGGGTTTTTCCGGTTGAATAAAATTCTCCGGTTTTTCCTAATTTTCGAATCCGCGAGACACCCTGAAAATAAAAAGGAATGGTAGCTGCGAAATAGAAAATTCTAAAATAACAGAAAATAATTCCAGAGTTTTAATTAAGATGAAAGAATACTAACTAATCCAGTCTGAGTGTATCTGGTGAGATTAAAATCAATCAGTTTTTCTTGATGACCAGCCATTAATAATCTCGTAGGAGAAATTTTAAGCATGCACTGCATATCCGCCATATTTTTCGACCTGCAATAATAAAAATAAAAGGAAAATATTAGACAATATTGTTTTTAAACAGGATTGCCACTGAATCGTTGGAAAAAAATTCCTGTCAATTACCTTACTTGGATAAATATTACTTTAATCAGGGTCGCCGCAAAACTTCATTTTAAAAGTTCCCTGATTTTTCCCTGACTGATATTTTATTTTGCCTGGCCATTAATATTTAAAGACCAAAATTTTAATCTTCCAACATTTTTAACACTGAATATTTTATAAATAGAATAAAACAATTTTAAATTTAAATTTATGAATTTTTGTTTTATTATTTAGAAATTTTTTGTATTTAAGATAATACATGCTTTGCGGGATGGAAAATGCATTTTAAAAATTCTCTGACTTTTCCTTGACCAATTTTTTATTTTCCCTGATAATTAGCATTCAAATACCAGCATATTAGTCCTGTAATATTTTTAACACAAGATCTTTCATAAACGGAATAGAACAATATTTCAGATACAAATTTAGAATTTTAAAATTGATTAATTAATAAAAAAAAAGACTTTTCTACCATAAAACATGAATTTTTAACAAAATACATGAATTTTGAACAAAATAATTAAATTTCAACCTAAAAAGATGAATTCTCAACAAAAAAGTGTAATAGTTGATATTTCGAAAAAATGCAATTTCATTTAAAAACTGAATTTTGAAACCAAAAAGTGAATTTTTAACAAATAAAGATTTTTTAGTCATGAAGAAAAAAGTTCACCTAAATTGTCGAACCCTTAAGCCAAAAGACGAGTTTTCTATGCAAAAATAGAATTTTCAAACAGAAAATTTGAATTTTCAGCAAAAAATTAGTTCTTAACAAAAGTAGGTCAATTTTCAACCAAAAAGATAAACCTTCATTCAAAAAAAAAAATTTCAACAAAGTAGTTCAAATTTTACTCACAAAGTTGAATTTTCAATTAAAAAAGATAAGTTTTCAACAAAATAGTTCAACTTTCAACCAAAGAGATGAATTTTCAACTAAAAATAATAAATTTTCAATGAAAAAGTGATAGTGAAAAATAAATAGTTGAATCCTCAAGCAATCAAGATTAATTTTCAACCAAACAGTTGCACTTTTATACAAGAGAGATGAAATTTCTATGAAAACAGATGAATTTTTGAATCAAAAAGACAAATTTAAAAAAAAAATTTGAATTCTCATTCAAAAAAGATTTTAGTTTGACTATAAATTATTGAAATCAAAAAATTTTCCTTGGAATCTTTTAAAATCCCCCAAAATATTTCAAATCCTTTGAAATATTTGTAAACCCCTTGAAAATGCCTTGGAATCTTTTAAAATACCCTAAAATATTGTAAAGCCTTTAAAATCCCTTTGAATGATTGAAACTAATTGAAAACTCCTTGGAATATTTAAAAATTACTTAAAACTCTTCAATCCTTAGAAATCTTTTAAAATCCCTTGAAACTTTTTAAAACTCTTGAAAATGCCTTGGAATCTTTTACACTACCCTAAAATATTTCAAATCCTTTAACATCAATTTAAATGATTTAAATCAATAAAAAATTCACTAAAATATTTAAAACTTTTTGAAATCCCATGAAATTACTTAAATCAATTGCAAATACCTTGGAATCTTTAAAAATACACTAAAATATTTCAAATCCTTTGAAATTCCTTATAATTTTTTAAAATACCCTAAAATCTTAAAAATCCTTTGTAATCACTTCAAATTATTGAAATCTTGTTCTTTTTTCTTCGAAATCTTTTGCAATCCCACGACACTTTTTAAAGCTCTAAAATACCCTAAAATCTTTAGAAATCCCTTCAATTAATTAAAATCAGATAAAAGTTCCTTTGAATCTTATAAAATTCCATACATTATTTAAAACCCTTTTGAAATCCCATTAAATTATTCCTTGGAATTCTTTGGAACCATTTAAAATACCCTAAAATATTTTAACTCCTTTGAAATTCCTTAGAATTTTTAAAATGCCCTAAAATATTACAAACTTAGGAATTAATTTTAAAATTAGGGTATTTAAAATACCCTAAAATATTTCTACTCCTTTGAAATTCCTTAGAATTCTTAAAATGCCCTAAAATATTACAAACTTAGGAATTAATTTTAAAATTAGGGTATTTAAAATATCCTAAAATATTTTTACTCCTTTGAAATTCCTTAGAATTTTTAAAATGCCCTAAAATATTACAAACTTAGGAATTAATTTTAAAATCCTCGGAAATCTTACAAAAATCCTTTGGAACCTTTTAAAATGCCCTAAAATATTTACAATCTTTTGAAACCCCTTAACAAAACATACTCTAAAATATTTAAAATCCTTTGGATTTCCTTGAAATTATTGAGTCATATTATAAATTCATTGGAATATTTTAAAATACCGTAAAATATTTAAAATACTTTGAAATATTTTAAAAGTCCTTGAAGCGTGTTAAAGCCCTTGAAGATTACTGGGAAGTTTTAAAAATGCCATAAAATTTTTCAAATCATTTGAAATAACTTAATTATTTAAAATCTGTTAAAATTTTTTGAAATCCCTTAAGATATTTGAAATTTATTGAAAATTACTCGTATTTTTTAAAAACACCCTAAAACCCCTAAAATCACTATAAATTATTGAAATCAATAAAAAATTCCTTGGAATCTTGAGTCCCCCAAAATATTGGAAATCCTTTGAAACATTTTTAAACCCCTTGAAAATGCCCTGGAATCTTTTGAAATACGCTAAAATATTTCAAATCCTTTGACATCCCTTCAAATTATTGAAATCAGTTAAAATTTCTTGTAATCTTTTAAATTTCCCTGAAATATTTCAAAAGCCTTTGAAATCCCATTAAATTAATGAAATCAATTAAAAATTCCTTGAAATATTTAAAAATACCCAAAAAAAATTTCAAATCACTTAGAATTTTTAAAAATACCCTAAAATCCTAAAAATAATTTTAAATCTTTTAAAATTCCTTGAAATTTTATTAAGCTCCTGAAAATTTCTTGTAACTTTAAAAAAAAACTCTAAAATATTTGAAATCCTTTGACTTTTTAATGCTCATCGGTCGAAATATTGGAAAACCTTTGATATTCTACGAAATTTCTCAATTTTTGAAAATAAATTTTTTGAAATCCATTAAAATTAGTGAAATTCCGTGAAACTACATGAAATCTGATATTTCCTGAAATTTTGGACATTTTATTGAAATACGTTGACAGCTTTTAAAATCTCTTAAAATCATAGGAATCCTCGGAAATTTTATAAATTCCCTTAGAATCTATCAAAGTATTCTAACACCTTAAATGTCCTATATAACCGTTTCATATCTTCCGAAATTCTAGGAAATTCTTTAAAACCCCAAGAAAATTTTTTTAAACCCCTTAAAATCATTCAAATCCTTGAAAATTTTAAAATCACTTGAAAATACTTTAGAATTTGTTTAAATATCCTAAAATATTTCAAATCCCTTGAAATCCCTTACAATTTTTTAGAGCCTAATATTTGTACATCTCGACAAATGGGGCATTTATGAATTTTCTGCACCATCAACTTTGCATATCAAACTGTCTGAATAAATAATTTTACTTCATCATAAAATTTATTTCCAAATGTTTTTAAACATTATTTATTGAAAAGCATATTTAAATTGTAAATGATTGTTTAATAATGGGAAATAATTATGTTCTTAACATTTCGCTACCACACTATAATTTGTAAACTTTCATATATTTTCAAAGAGATAAGAAGAATGAAATTATGGACAAAAACTTATTTTGGAAAATTCGACAACAAAATTAGAAGCTTTTTGATAATTTTGAAAGATTTTGAGATTACATTTTTTTTTTTAAGATTTCTGAGGAAATTTTAAATGGTTTAGGTTTAATTTTAAAAGAATAAATTTAAGTTTTGAAGATTTCAATATGTGTGAAGAAAGAATAAAGAAAATGTTCTTAAGATTCGTGGGCAAATTTTAAATGATTATTTTGTAATGAATTCTAAAATTAAAAGAGATTACACAATATTTTTAATTGTTTCCTAAAATTTTTATAACGAGTGTAAAAGATCTTAAAACAAAATTGTGCAATTTTGACATATTACATAAATTTAGAGCAAATTTGAGTAAGTTTAAAAAGATACTCAGAAGATTTTTTAGGAATTTTGTAAGGTTTCAGAAAAATAAAAAAATAAATTTGTTTCATAGGAAAAATTAAAAAGATTTTTTATTCAAAAAATTAATTTAAAAACATTTCAAAACATTTCAAAAGATTTTTAAAACTGTGAAAGAAGAATCTGAAAGATTTTGAGGCCATTTTTTTAATTTTGCAGAATTTAAAAAAAATGCAGGAAAAAATTTGAATAGTTTTTAAAGATTTGAAGGTGTAGAAGGTCTGAAAAGAAGAATTTTCTTATGATTCGTGTGAAAATTTTAAATGATTTTTTACTTTGAACTTTAAGAGAAAATTAAAAAAGGTTTTTAAACATTTCAAACGATTTCCTAAAATTTCTAAAAAGAGTGTAGAAGATTTTAAAGAAAACTGTTTCAATTTGGTAATATTAAAAAATAAAAATTGAGTAAATTCAAGAAATATTTAGTAGAATTGAAAAGATTAAAAAAATAATGTTAAATTTTTAAAGATTTTTGGAAATGTAGATTTTTAAAGATTAAAAAAAAAACTTTAGATGCTTTAAAAGAATTTCGAAAGGTTTCCAGAGAATAAACAAATTTGCATGAAATTCCTGGGAAAATTTGGAAGATTATAAGGCAATTTTTTTACATTTTGAACGATTTTTAAAAATTTGAAGAAAAATTCGAGTCAGTTAAAAATATTTTTAGCAATTTTAGACGTTTTTAATAGATTATAAATATTTAAAAACTTGGAAACATTTTCGAAAATTTATCAACTATTTCTTGATTTCTTCCAAATTTCTAAAAGTCCTAAACAGCTTTTAAAAATACTGGAATTTTTCCAAATATTTTGTAAAATCCTATAGAATAAAATAAATGTCTTTGAAATCTTCTAGATTCTTTTTTGACATCGGAAATATTCAAAAATCTTTTTTCATTTTCTCAAAAATCTTATAAAAATTATTTTTTATATAAATTTAAAAAACAAACTGATAATACTTATTTTCTTGTTATCCATGCTCAGAATTTAATTTCAGCTCGAATTTAACTGTTCAAAAACTTTTAACAAATAGTTATTTGAAATTTTTATATTTTATTGACTAAATAAATTATTAAAAAAATAACCAAATTTGTGCTTTAAAATTTCTGATTCAGCCAATCTAAAATATTAATAAAATGGTCAATTTCCGCCAAATTCATGATAATATACATAATTTTAAATTTAATTCTAATCATAATCCTGTAAAATCATCCCACATGTTCAAAAATTTTACGAAATTCTTTAAAACCCCATGACATTTTTTTAAATCCCTTAAAATCATTCAAATCCTAAAAAATATATAAATTACTTGAAAATGCCTTGGAATCTTTCAAACTATGTACCCTTAAATATTTCAAATCCTTTGAAATCTTTCGAAATCCCTTGAAACTAAAAGTTCTTAAAAATTCAGTGGAAGTTTTAAAAATACCCTAAAATTATTGAAATCCTTTAAAAATTTTTTGCAATATTTTGAAATACCCTCAAATATTTCAAACGAATTCAAGAAAATTTATAAATCTGTATAAAGCTGAATTTTCATTTAAAAAATTGTCTGTGGGATCCTTGATTATTCTTAACAGTTATTTAAAATGCTTCTTACCAACTTTCCCTGACTAACAAAATTCCCTGACTTTTCCCTGATTTTCAGGCTTTCTACGGCCACCCTCTTTAATTTTTTAAAAATTCTAATTTTATTTCTTGATCTACTTTTTTTTCAGAGATCGTCCTCGAAAAGAAAAATTGAGTTCTAGATGAATAGAAATGTTAATTATTATAAGACGATGTATGCCCTACAAATTATCTCCGTATGTTCCTACATAAGTATATTCCCGGTTTTGTTGATTCAGTGGCCAAATTGTACGAGTTCTATTGTGCAATTAAAAGTATAAAAAGAAGTCTGGAACTTTTTATCGTTAACTAAAGAGCCTAAAGTAATTCAGGTCATACATACGTATATGTAAATATTGGGATACCACGTCGTAACTGATATCGCAATTGGCTCTGTGTCAGCATTAAAACTCCTGTATCCTCAGAATGAATATGACGAACCTCTTGATTTTCGTGCACTTGAAAAGAGGTATATTTTTGCAAACCAGATCCATAATAAGATGTTACGTGACCCTGAAATCAGTTCCAAACTAATAAGAAAATTATCCTTGGGAAAATTACAACAAAAAAAAAGAAAAAAAAAGAAAAAAACGGAAATCGCTGATTTAATTAGTACCCCTTGGTTTCCCATCCATAAAAGTTCTTCCACTGAATCGAAAGAAACGGTAGAGACTCCAAATCGGTCTCCTCCATCGGCAAGTAATGCTCGTCTTTCATGATATTCAGCTCCTGCAAATTCCTGTCCCAATTCCTCCAATCCATCTCCGGGCAATACGTAAGCCGGTTCCTCCCCTGTTTCAAAAATTCGAGAACTTAGGAGAATAAAATGAGATCTTTTAGGTTTAATTATACAGACTGTTAATTATTCATTGCAAATTTTTGAGGATTAATCTCAGACAGGGGTGTCTACTCAAATCGTGAAAAAAAATTCCCTGACATTTCCAGGTTCTTTTCCAGGTATCTCAAGATTTTTCCCGGCATAATTTTGCATAGGATTTTTTAAAACAATCAACTTGGAATATGTACTTGAATATGTATACAATTGTGCAAGTTTATTATAAATAATTTACTTTCAGGTCTTGTAACTATCTAAATGTGTAAAAATAGTACTGTTCATATGTAAAATTGAACAACCTTTTTTTCATTTGTGAAAGTAAATAAGGAGATAAGGTAGAAAATAAGGAGATTTTTCAGGAAAATAGGTTAATATATTCTTTGAGTAAAATTAATGCGGGTACTAGAATGAGTTCAATTTAAAACGTTTCAAATTCCTAACTTTATGAGTAAAAATTTTGCATTTTCAACAAGGTAGATGAATTTTCAACCAAATAGTTGAATTTTTAATCGAAAAATATCCACTTGCAACTAAATAGCTGAATTTTTAACTAAAAAAAGATAAGTGTTCAACCAAAAATGGAATAGATAAATTTTTTAGTAAAACAAAATTAATTTTCAACCAAAAAAAATGTAACAACATAGTTAAATTTTCAACTAAAATGATAAATATTTAGATGAAATAGTCGAATTGTCAACTAAAAACATGAGTTTTCAAGCAAGAAGATTAATTTTTGACCCACAAAGACGAAGTTTCAACAAAACACATGTATTTTCGACGAGAAAAGATAAATTTTCTACCAAACATTGAATAGTTAAATTTTTAGCTTAAAAAATTAATTATTATCCGAAGAGATAAATTTTCAACTAAAATGATGAAATACTCAAATGGATTACTTAAGTTTTAAGTTAAAAAAATTAATTTTCAGCCAAAAATATCCATTTTCAGTTGAAACGACGAATCTTCAACTGTAGTAGTTGAATTATCAACAAAAAATTAATTTTCAACAAATGAGTTTAACTTACAACCAAGTAGTTGAATATCAAACCAAAAAGATACATTTTCAACAAAAATGATGAATCTTCAACGGGAAAAGTTGAATTTTCAACAAGAGTTGAATTTTCAAGCAAAAAGATGAATTTTCAACCAAGAAGATTAATTTTCATAAAAATAGTTAACTTTCCAACCAAAGCGATGAATTTTCAATTAAAATCATGAATCTTCAACTGGAATAGTTAAATTTTTAACCAAAAAGATAAATTTTCAACTAAAATGATGAATCTGCAACTGAAAAAGTTGAATTTTCAACCAAAAAGGTTAATTTTTTAATAAAAAAGACGAATGTTCAATAACATACATGAATTTTCTACTAAAAAAGATAAATGTTCAACAAAAAATTGAATAGTTGAATTTCCAACTGAAAAAATTAATTGTCAACCAAAAAAAAAAAAATGATTTTTCAAACAAATAATTCAAGTTTCAACTAGAATAGTTAAATTTTCAGTAAAAGAAATTAATGTTTAACCAAAAGGAAAACGAACTTTCAACAAAATAATTAAATTTTCAATTAAAGAGATAAATTTTGAATTAAAATTATCAATTTTCAACAACAAAAATTAATATTTAACGAAAGAGTTTAACTTTCAACAAAGTACTTGAATCTTCGTTGAAAATAGATAGATTCTTAACGAAAAATGTACAATTGAATTCAAATAAAAAAGACGAATTTTCAACAAGAGTTGAATTTTCAAGCAAAAAGATGAATTTTCAACCAAGAAGATTAATTTTCATCAAAAAAGGATCAAGTTTCAACCAAATAATTGAATTTTCAACTAAAAAAGATCAACTTTTAACCAAAAATATAATAGTGAAATTTTCAGTTAAAAAGATTAATTTCCAACAAAAAAAAACTAATTTTTAACAGAATAGTTCAATCCAGTAATATGAAGCTATTTTTCAAATTAATAACAACTGTTACTTAATTTTAATATCACAGTTTAAACAAAAATTAATCATGACCTCGAAAAAATTACCTGACAATTCCAGGTTTTCCAGATGAGTAGACACCCTAAAAGGATGTAAATTGTGAAGAAAACAAGAAATTTTATGCTTTTAAATAATGTTAAATTATTTTTTAATGATTTCTGCAAATAAATAATTTATTTTTTGGAAATTGGATAAATGTACTTAGGTCGTTGGATATTCATAGCAATATAAAAAAGTACGAAACAAATTTAATTTGTTCAATAACAAATATTTATATGTTTAAAAAAGTTCTCATAATGAAGTATATTTTCTCTTTTAAAAAATCCCATAAATTAATAATTGAATCGTGATACTTATAAGTATAATTAAATATTTCTTTTCTAGAATTATCATTTCGACATTACCATTTAATACTTTGAATGTAAATTTAAAACTACACTCTTCAATACTCTTACACTACAATTAAAAATACTTAAAATTTGAACGCCTACAATATTTTACATTTCAAAAATATATATATATATATTTTTTTAAATTTTTGAATAGAATTTAAATAATAAATACAATTACAAATAGAGAAAATTAAATTAAATAGATTCAACAAAAAACATTTGAATTTTGAATTTTTATTGAAATCCGAAATAATTTAGCATGAAATTTTGATAAGATTTAAAATTAAAATTTGAGACTGCTCAACATCTTTATGCAGATTTAAAATTTAAGTGTCTCAATTAAAAAAATTTGACTTTGAATTGTTCCAGATAGAACGATTAATTTTTCAGTTGATCAACTTGGAATATTCCATTTTTTAAATATTTACCTTTTGTACATTTCATTTGAAAAGTGTTCATTCTCTAATACTTCTTTTGAAAATTACTATATATTTTTTAACGGTTCCAACTTTTTATATTTGTACTTAATTGTACTTTTTATTTTGTACTTTATTTATTTATAACTAATTTATTTAAGTGCTTCAATTTTAATTTAAAAAAGTTAAATTGATTGTAATAAATAATTCTGTGAGTTAAAAGTATTTTCAAAAAGAAAAGAAAAAAAGGGAAGTTTTTCAAGAATTGGGGAAAAAGGGGGAATTTGAAAAAAGGGTAAACGCAGGGGAACAGGGGAAAGACACCGAAACAAAAGTCCACTCCCGAGCTGAAGTATTACTAAATTGAGGCCAAGAAAGTTTGATCACAAAAAAGTTATCTAGGTTCGAGGACACAGTCTATACAAGATGACAATCGCAAAGTGACACTAACCTAAAATTTGAAACTTTGCGATAAAAAACTCAATTTTCAGATAACAAAAATTAAAAACAAGCTTCCGAGATATTCAGTTTCTGAATGTGTCTAAATAAAGTTTTATGGGAAAAAGTTTGCTAATTCCGAAAAAGTCGATCGAGAATTTTGAGATAAAAATTTCTTCGGTTTAAAAATCGGCTTTGGATAGCGATTAAAAATGAAACTTTCAATTTTTTGAAAAATGTGAAAAAAATTTGGAAGTTTTAAGTAATTTTTTTTTTAATTTTTAACGATTTTTTAAAATGTTCAAGACAGTTTCATCTTTTAACTCAAAAATATGAATTTTCAACAAAAAAGTTAATTTTTAACCCAATAGCTGAATTTTCAATAAATTAATTAATTTTCTAACGCGAAGATTAATGTTCTACCAAAAAAACACGAATTTTAAACTAAACTAAAGTATTTCAAAAGAATTAAAAATTTAAAAAAACATTTGAAAAAAAATTAAAAAAGAAAAATTTTTTAATTAAATTTTTTTTTTAAATTAGAAGGTTTAGATGTTTATATTAAATTTCTTTTCATTTTTAGAAAGAATTAGTATCATTTAAAAAAATATTTTACAGGTTTGCAAGTTTTAGATAACATTAAACAGCAATAAAAAATTTGAAAATATTTTTAAGAATTGAAACAAAATGTAGGTTTTGAAGATGTCGAAAAAAAATTTCGAAGCTTTTTAAGAATTTTGAAAGGTTTCAAGAAAACAAATTTTTTCTTAAGATTTCTGGTAAAATTATAAAGGCTTTGCTATTTTGAAAAATTAATTTTATGAGAATATTTCAAAAGATTTCCAAAATTGTCAAAAAAGAATCCGTAAGATTTTAAGGCTATTTTTGTAATTATGTAGAATTTTATAAAAATTTTAGGAAAAGTACCATTATTATTATTTTTTTATTTATGCATTTTTTTAATTTTTAGGAGAAAAGGTTATAATTTTAAAAGATATTTTAAAGGATCAGAAGTTTTGAAAAGATTAAAAAACAATAAAAAAATTCAAAAATCTTTCAAAAAATGAAAATAAAATGTAAGTTCTTGAAGATATCAAAGTTGTTAAGAATTTTTAAAGGTTTAAAGCAAACAAAAAACTGTTCTTAGGATTTACATTGTGTTATTGATTTTTAAATAATTTTGTATGCGATAAACCCATTTTCTATATAAAAAAAATGTGATTAATTTTCTACCAAAAAACACGAATTTTAAACTAAAATAAAGTATTTCAAAAGAATAAAAAAATTTTGTAGGCAAAACACCACCATTTAAAAAAATAGAAGGTTGAGATATATATATATTAAATTTCTTTTCATTTTTAGAAAAAATTGGTATTATTTGAAAAAATATTTGAAAGATTTACAAGTTTTAGACAAAATTTAAAAGTAATGAAAATTTGAAAATATTTTTAAAAAACTGAAAGAAAACGTAAGTTTTGAGGAGTTCAAAAAAAAATGTCGAAGCTTTTTAAAAATTTTGAAAGGTTTCAAGAAAACAAAATTTTGTTTCTTAAGATTCCTGGTAAAATTATAAAGGATTTTTTATTTTGAAAAATTAATTTTCAGAAAATATTTCAAAAAATTTCAAAAGATTTCCAAAATTGTCAAAAAAGAATCCGGAAGATTTTAGGGAAATTTTTTTATGCAGAATTTTATAAAAATTTTAGGAAAAGTACCATGACTTTAAAAGATACTTACAACGCTTAGCAATTTATGTATTTATTTTTTATTTCTAGGAGAAATGGGTATCTTTTTAAAAGGTATTTCGAAGGATCAGAAGTTTTGAGAAGATTAAAAAATAATAAAAAATTCAAAAATATTTCAAAAAATTGAAAATAAAATGTAAGTTTTTGAACATATCAAAGTTGTTTAGGAATTTTGAAAGGTTTAAAGAAAACAAAAAACTGTTCTTAGGATTCCTAGGAAAATTGTAAATTATTTTTTATTTTAAACAATTAATTTTAAAAGAATATTTCAAAACGTTTCAAAAGATTTCCAAAATTGTAAATAAAATATTTGTTTGCATTAAATGATAATAATTTAAAGAAATATGAAGGCTAAAAGATTGACAAAATTATTAGTAAGGTAAAATTTTAACTAAATCTTAACTGAAATTTTATTAAAAAATTATTTTCTGAAAAAATGATATTTTGAAATAAAAATTTACATTTATCGATATTTATTATTATTAAAAAAGGGAGCGAAATTGCCTTTTAGAGTTCTTACTTTAAACATTTAAGAAAAATAAATAAGCCTGAATTTCGTTTTGTTAAAACATTATATGGAATAAAAAAATTCTGTAAGATAGTAAAATAAAAATAAAGTTTACGAAAGATCATATATAACATAAGGTAAGAAAGTACTAAAACTGAGGTAAATAATTTGCTTGAAATGAAAAATATCAACAAGCAAGGACATCTAAAATTGTTTTCCATTACTAGCCAGATAAAGCTGAATACTTTAGAAGACGAAAATACGTTCTCAAATCCAAATGCTAACAATTTCAGGTAGAATTACAAAAACATACATAAGTAATATAATAAACTAGTAAGTAGATCTTACAAATAAATCTGATAAATCCAGGGTGATAGCTACTGTGGAGGAAAAAAATTCCGTCATTTCTCCGGTTCGCAAAAATTTGTTACGGTAATTGAAATCAGAAAATTCGATCTTTTGAAGCTGAAAATGTTGATTAAAAAAAATGAAACGATTAAAATTCTAACTTCAAAATGTAGTTCTATGAAATTTTAAAGATTCAAGGCTTTCTATTTGACAAAATTCAGTTTTTAATATTTGATTTATAATTGCTCATTTTAAATAAACAGACAAGTATTACTAAATATTGAAAAATGTCCTTTTTTACTAAAAAAATTTTAATTGAATGGGTTAATAATTTATTATTTTAGACTGAAATAGAATTTTAAATGGAATAAAAGCGTTTAATTATAAACCTATTCATTTGAAATTATTTGTAAATTGAAGAACCGGCAGAAATTATCAACGCACCTATTTTTTTATTTACTGTTAAAGTACCTTTTTTTATAATATTAGCATAAGCATTTTTTCCTCGTAATTGTATGAAAGTTAATTAAATTACGCGTGAATTTTATTGGAAGATATGAAAAAAACCCGTCAAATTTCGATCTTTTTAAAAAATTGGAATCACGCTGGAGATAATTAACATTTTTAACGTAACATTTTTAACGTTACATTTTTGTAATTTTGCGACTTCCTTGCACCAAGTTTGAGCCTAAGAAAAATATTCTAAAAATTTCTTGACAATTTAGAAAAAGAAATACTAAAAATTACCTTTAAAATAAGCCCACGCGTTTAAAAAAATTCCCATTACTTCCAGAGTTATTCCAATTTTTTGAAAACATCAAAATTTGACTTTTTTCGATATCTTTTTACAAAATTTAAATTTTGTCTTCAACTTGGGCTTAGTAGACGAGAAATTCTATGAATTTTATGTTTATAAGGTTTTAATTGGACATTTAAATTTTATTAACTACTAATCTTTAAATTGTTTAATTTTGAATAAATTCAGAATCATCTTGAAAAATGAATTATTATTCAATTTTTAATACTCAAACTATAGATGAATTAACAAAATTTCAAATCAATTTATATTTACAGTTGTTCAATTTAAAAAGTTTTGTTATGCCATTTTTTTAATTTCGAATGATCTTACATAGTTTTTCAATTGTTTAGGTCTTCAAAACTGCATTTTAGAATTATTTAAATTGAAACTGTACGCTTAAAAATGATAAGACCTAAAATGAAAAATTTTTTAACTAAAAGATTGTATAATTACGCATTGTACAATTTTTTAACAAAACATTTGAATCTTCAATAAAAAATAATTTAACCAGTTGCATTTTTAACCAAAAATGATGAAATTTTTACAAATAGAGACGAATTTTCTATGAAATAGTTTAATTTTTTCACCAGAAAATATAAATTTTCAACGAAATAGTTAAATTTTCAACCAAGAATAAATTTCTTATCTAAAATGGTGTATTTTTTTTTTTTATAATTTAAAAAAATTTATTTTATATTTAAACTGAGCAGTTGATTTTTCAAAAAAAAAAAAAAATTAATCCACAATGAAACATGTCAGAGTCGATATTTCAACTAAAAAATATTTTAATTTGTAATCAAAAAGAGTTGAATTCTTAAAAAAAAAACACGAATTTTCAACAAAATATTTGGATTTATAACCAAACAGTTAAATTTTCAATCAAAAATGTCCATTTTCAAAAACAAAAAAGTCACTTTCAACCAAGAAATTAAATTTTTTACCAAAAAGATGAATTTTCAACCAAGAATATTAATTTTCTACCTAAAAAGACTAACGTTTTAAAAAAAGTTTAAAAAAGACTAAATTTTTAACAAAATACATAAATTCTTAACAAAATAAATAAATTTTCAACTAAATAAGATTAATTTTCAAACAAAATATGGAATGGTTAAATTTTCAGTTGAGTTATAAAAAAAAAAATTTTTAACAACAAATTGCAGTTTAATTCAACCAGAAAAACCGAAATTTAAATTACGAGAAGAATTTTCAATCATCTTTTAAACTAACTCGAATTATTCCTATTTTTTTTTATTCTGTATAATTAGACAAATTGCCTTAAAATGTTGCAGGAATTTTTTTTACAATTTTGGAAATCTTTTCATGATATTTCAAAATTGAACACACTTTTCTTCCAAAAATTTGTAAAATTATTTAAATGATTTTCGCATCAAAAAATTATTTTTAACAAAGCAATTGAATTTTCTACCAAAAAAATCATTTTTCAACCATAAATGGAATAGTTAAATTTTCAGTCATAAAAAAAAAAATTTCAGACAAAAAAATGAATTTTCAATAAAATAGTTAAATTATCAACAACAACAAAAAATAAGTTTGAAGAAATCGCAAATAAATCCAACCAGAAAAGACGAATTTTCAACAAAATAGTTGAATCCTCAAACAAACAAATTAATTTTCAACCAAACAATTGTATTTTTAAACGAAAAGGTGACATTTCTAGAATTTTGAAAAAAAAATTTAAATAAAATAAAAATTAGCAAAAAAACCTTCAGATTTTTTCGACATTTTTAGAAGTCTGTTGAATTTTTTCGAGATTTTCTGTGAAAATTAATTTTTCAAAACAGAAAACCACCTATTATTTCCCCAGAAATCTTTAAAAAAAACTTACATTTTGTTTTGAATCTTCTGAAATATCTTATTTTAGTTGAAAACTCGTCCTTTTTTATAGAAAATTATTCTCTTTGGTAGAAAACTCACGAATTATGTTTAAAATTTAAATTTCGGATTGCAAGTGAACTTTTTTGTTGAAAATTAATATTTTCGAGTTAAAAAATGAAACTGCTTTGAAAATTTTGAAAAATCAATGAAGATCAAGAAAAGTTTTCTTCAAACATTTCAAAATCCTTAAAAAGCTCCGAATTTTTTTTTCGACAGCTTCAAAAACTTAAATTTTGTTTCAAACCTTTTGAAACATTTGATTTTAGTTGAAAATTCGTCTGTTTTGTTCGAAAATTAATCCTATAGGTAGAAAATTCATGAACTTTCTTCAAAATTCAACTAATTGAAAATTAAATTTTTTGTTAAACATTCATATTTTCGAGTTAAAAATTAAATTCGTTTAAAAATTTTGAAAAATCTTTAGAAATAAAAAAATTCCCATAAAAACTTCCAGATATTTCGACAGTTTTAGAAATCTTTTGAAGTTTTTTCAAATTTCTGTAGAAAATCATCCATAATTTCCCCAGGAATATTAAGAAATTTTTTTTGTTTTCTTCGAGCATTGTAAAATTCTTAAAAAGCTTCGAATTTTTTTTCAAAATCTTCAAAAACTTACATTTTGATTTAAATCTTTTGAAATGTTTTATATTAGTTGAAAATTCGTCTTTGTTGGTAGAAAATTAATCTTCTTTGTAGAAACTTAATGAATTTTGCTTAAAATTCAACTAGTTGATAATTAACTTTTTTGTTGAACATTTATATTTTCGAGCTAAAAAATTTAATTGTTAAACTAATTTTGAAAAACCTTAAAAAGTAACAAAATTTCCTTAAAAACTTCCAGAATAAATCCAGTAAATATTAATTTTCGAAATAGAGAATCATTTATAATTTTCCCATGAATTTTAAGAAAGTTGTTTTGTTTCCTTCAATCATTTCAAAATTCTTAAAAAGCTTAGAATTTTTGTTTAGAAAATTCATGAATTTAAAAAAAAATCAACTATTGGGTTGAAAGTGAAACTTTTTGTTGAAAATTCATAGTTTTAAGTTAAAAAATGAAATTGTTTTGAAAATTTTAAAAAATCATGAAAACAAAAAAATTCACTTGAAAACTTCTAGATTTTTAGAAATCTTATAAAATTTTCTGTAAAAATTAATTTTTCACAATAGAAAATCATCGATAATTTTCCCAAGAATATTAAGATTTATTTTTGTTTTCTTCAAACATATCAAAACTCTTAAGAAGCATCTTAATTTTTTTTTCGAAACATTCAAAAACTTACATTTTGTTTTCAATCTTTTGAAATATTTTATTTTAGTTGAAAATTCGTATTTTTTGGTAGAAAATTCATGAATTTAGTTTCAAATTCGACTAGTTGAAAATTAACTTTTTTGGTTAACATTTATATTTTCGAGTTCAAAATTAAATTGTTAAAATTTTTTTTTAATCTTCAAAAATAAAAAAAATCCCTTAAAAACTTCCAGATTATTTCGACATTTTTAGAAATCTTTTAAAGTTTTTTCAAATATTCGGTAAAAATTAATGTTTCACAATAGAAAATCATTTATAATTTTCCCAGGAATTTTAAGAATTGTTTTTGTTTTCTTCAAACATTTCAAAATTATTAAGAAGAATCCCAATTTTGTTTCGAAACCTTCAAAAACGTACACTTTGTTTCAAATCTTTTGAAATATTTTATTTTAGTTAAAAATTCGTATTTTTTGGTAGAAAATTAATCTTCTTGGTAGAAAATTCATGAATTTATTTTAAAATTCAACTTGTTGAAAATACATATTTTCGAGTTAAAAGATTAAACTGTTTTGAAAATTTAGAAAAATTACTTAAAAACTTCCAGATTTTTTTCAAATTTTTAGAAATCTTTTGAAATTTTCTGTAAAAATTAATTTTTCAAAATAGAAAAACATTTATAATTTTCTCAAGAATTTTATTTTAGTTTAAAATTCGTCTTTTTTGGTAGAAAATTTCAGACTTTTGTTTAAAATTCAACTAGTTGAAAATTAACTTTTTTTTTGAACTTCCATATTTTCGAGTTAAAAAATTAATCTGTTTTGACAATTTAGAAAAATAATTTAAAAAAATTACTCAAAAATATTTTATTTCGATGAAAAATATGTCG
>JAABKJ010003000.1:0-26767 GCA_011634705.1 Andricus grossulariae
CATTTTTTAGATGACAGTTGCTCCCAGTGGGACCCTGCGGTGGTTGTTAACCTTTAGTTTTTAATTATATATATATAAATGACCTACGACAAAGCCACCGAACCCGTCCTCGGGTTGCGGATAGAGGGTCATAGTACCAAGGGCTTCTGCTGAATATGTTTACACTAATTGATAAGCAGTAGCAGACAATTGCCCAGGGGTAGTTCCGAAGGAATTTACCCCCAAGCGAAGGCGTTAAAACCGTGCCAAAAACTAAATGGCTCCTGAGTAAGGTGTCCCTTAACGTGACTCTGGTATACCGGGCGACCTCTCAGAGTATGCAACCTTATCCTTGCATGCGGGGTTCTACAAGGATGTACGAATCATTTCCCCTAGCAGCTTGTGAGAACAGCAATGTTAACACCAAACATACTTGTAGTAAGTGCGATTTGAAACAATCGAACGAGCAGGGCTCCCGGCAATGCGTCGGACAACAATGCCGACTATCCTGGAGTTGGATCGACTCAGAAAAGGCCTACTGGAGCGCTATGATACTAGTATGGCCCCTAAACGAAAAGATTACATGTTGCCACTGCATACTCTGTGGTACGAGAAACACCCAGAGTTCTCGCATTGTTCGCATAAACATCTGCGAAAACGTGCCGAGCATTTTAGAAAAGGGCTCATATAAGCAGAGCACCTACTTAACCGCAGCCAGAACAAGCCGGCAACATATAAAGAGGGGCGACACTGAGACCAACTGTGAGCAGGCATTCAATAGAGGAAGAGCGATGCTTCAAGGCCCGGAGAAACACCAACATTCAGGTTTCTGTCAAGCCCAAATATCTGGCTGAACTGGATGACGAGATTTGTGGAGATTTTTTCGAAAAATCCTACCTCTGGACTATCAATTGTAGTGTGTACCTTATGATCAAAAAGTACTCGGAATTCTTCAATAAAATAAAGACGGTTCTATTATTCATCGATACTGATTTCATTCCCTTCGAAGTAATCTCCATTGCAAGAAATACACATATATACCAATACTTCCTCCAATCTTCAAAACACTTTTCATAGGCCGATTTCAGAATCGCCTTTAGCTCCTGCCGCGAATTCTTCTTTGTCTGTGGAGGATCTGTCGATGTCGTATGAGCTAACATTTGCTTTTCTTGAATCACCCTGATTGAAGTCGAGCAAGGAGGCTTTCATTTTTACAGGTCAAGACGGTGCCATTTCCACTCTAGCATGCCGTCGCCACATTCTGAGCCAAGACATTCCCGATGATAGCTGCAGAGCGTGTCATGCACAACCCGAGCATCTGGGACACATACTATCTAGCTGTTCAACTCCTGCGCTAACGACCTGCATGCAAAGGCACAATGCGGCACCAAGAATACTTTATAACCATCTCTGTCACTCTTAGGGAATCAGCCCAAATACCGCTCCGCTAAACGCTTCTAGGGAAATAGAGTCAATTGTCGAAAATGAAAAGTGCCGCGTATACTGGACCTTCATATTCTCGTCAATTTTTTCTGTTGCGCACTCGAGGCCTGACATCGTTCTTCTTGACTTCGAGAAACGAAACATGTTCGTTTTTGAATTTTCTGTATAGAAACGTCATGGCCCAGGAGAATGTGAAGAAAAAGAGGTGTAAATACCTAATGAAGGAGTTGCGACGATCGTAACCAAAATATTCTGTTAAGCTAACCGTCTTGATCATCGCCGCTCTCGCAGGTGCTACCGTTTCACTGGTTAATAGCCCGAAAAGCATTCCTGCGTATCAAAAAAATGCGGACACACTTGCGGGGAAAATGCAGAAGGCCGTTGTTCTTGGTTCGCTTCGTGTCCTCAGGGTGCACGAGATTTCTTCCGGATCATTGTATTGAGTTTGTTGCAGACTCTAACCACCTATCTGACGATCGTGGGATGTAGTTACAGTTGAAATTCTACAGCGATTTCGCTGGGAGCGGGTGCAATTTTTCAGTTTAGCACCTGCTCCTAGTGAAATCCTGCGGTTTTCCTTATGACAAACTTTCAACTATGCATGTAATATATTTTATATATTACTGTCGATCACCCGCCCAAACCGGAAGAGGTCGAGGCATTTTTCGACAGCGTGAGCCATCTCCTGGAAATAAAAAGCATAAGGTCACTCACGTATTTCACGTGGATGATCTCAAGATCTATGCTAAAAATAAAGAGCAGCCAAATCTAGCTCTAGAGATTGTCAAAAAGTGCACTCAAGAGATTGGAATGGAGTTTGGTTTAGAAAAATGCGCGAAGGTTAATTTGAAGCGAGGAAAACTAAATGGCATCCCCGACGACCCTTGATATCGCCACGCGTAAGATCATGCATATGCATGGGAGCATTTATATCAATTCGTCCGTTCCGCGATTATACATTCGACGCTGCACAGTGGTCCAGGAACGACAAAAAGTTGGTCGAAAGTCGATTTTTCAACTTGAATATTTCAAATAAATAAATTGGTAAATATATTTAGCAATACTAAAGCAACACGAGAGCAAAAAAAAATTGAAAACAAAAATTTCAACATTTTTGAGCCCCTGAAAGTTACCTAACTGCGAAAATCGATTTCTATTGATTATCCATTACTGAATTTGAGTGATGCTGTGTTAAAAGTAATAACAAAATTTTAAACAAATATGATTTATGTTTGCCGTATATTATATGAATGTGAAAGAATTCTGAAGATATGTGAATAAAGTTTGGCTGAAAAATTAGAACCGGGAACTGCCGGGAATTAGGGTAAAACGTTAGTTCAAAACAAAAATACAAATCACGGTATATGTGTAATTTTTAATGTACACTACCCTTTTTTATGTCAAGGAGATTTTTATTATGTTTACTACTTCAGTTTGAATAGGTCATAGCGTCAATAAAGTTATAAATATTAGAAAAAAATGGGTCTTATTGACTTTTTTTTCCAAAAATCTTTTCTGGATCCTACCTTCCCTGTAAACTGTGAAAAAAATTTGTTCAGCCTTCTACTTTTGGTTTTACAATCACAACTTTCGTCAGTCTCAAGAAAATTTTCTTGAAGAAAACACGGAAAAATCTCGGTCTGACATTTATATTTTGACCAATTTCACTTTAAAGATCTAAAAATGGAAGAGTATAAAATAAATGCAGATCTCTTTGACTTTTATCGTAGAGAGGGCCATGGAAATTTTTCGAAACGTTTTTTAGAAGAAAATTGTGCAGAAGTGTCAGAGTGTGAAAAAAATAAGTTAAATACAAAACTTCAATCTTCTGCCAAGTACGCGAAAAAAAGTACAGCAAGGCAAAATATTCAACAAAAAAAAACTTTCGGGTCTAAAAACGCAATGTGGATGAAGATGGATCTTAATTGCTAAATTGGTAATTCCCAACAGAAAAGGTATTAGTAATGAATATTTTAGAAGCTATATGTTACTTTGGAAATTTGCAAATATTTGATAAATTCATTAATTGTTCCTAAATTATGTTTCTAGAAATGCGTTTGTATTCATTTTGACTTGAATTTTGTTCATTGTAAGCACTTCTTTAATTAATTATTGACTAAATCTGAAACTTAAGTGAAAGTCTAAGCACAGAAAAACTGAAGATTTGAGGATGATCAACAGTGCTGATCAACTTTCTATCGCTACATTCATGAAATTAAGAACAGAAGGTAATGAATCAGCTGCAAAGATCATCAAAAAAGTATCTAGTCTCCAAAAAATCAAGCCACCGAGATTTTAAGCCACAGAAATGCCAAGACAAAGAGAATCCTAAGTTACCAACAAAGTTATCAGCTTTGGAGGCTGTAAGACTTATTGCTCATGTTGAATTGATGAAAGAGCAGTATCTTCTGATTCGAAGAATATCGAAATTTCCATCGTACAATGATGTCGTAGGGGCAAAAAAAGAGTGTTATCCCAGAAACATTGAAATTAATTAAAACCATCGTGAAGTGAAACTACCAGACCTATTGTATCACACAACAAGCCGGATTCTCTCACTTCTGACACCCGATCACGATGCTAATAATGAATTTCTTGAAAATAAGTATATTTTAAACATAAAATACGTTTTTGATGGTAGTGGAGGACATTCTCGATACAATCAGAAATTTATTGACCCGGAATCTAGTGATGCTTATCTTTTTGGGACATTCATAGTGCCTATTAGACTGGCAGACAAAACAACAAATGCAGTGATCTGGCAAAATTCACGACCTCCCTCTACTCGATTTTGTCGGCCAGTTCGATTACAGTGGGTTCAGGAAGCAACTGATGTTTTGAAAAATGAAGATATGCACATTTGTGACAAAATTGCAAGTCTGCAGCCCTTCACTTCGAATAACACGTAAGCAACATTTTCTCTAATGCTGACCATGATTGATTGATGGTGATGGAGAAAAAAGAGGACAGGTCTACTTTTAAATTTGGTCTTTCTACATTTCATGCACACATAAGAATATTCGAATCTCTCATCAAAATTGCATACCATCTAGATAGCGAGCAATGGAGGGTAAATGATGATGGGAGCAAAATTCCGAACGAGTGGAAAAAAGCAGAAACCCAGAAATCTTTTCAATTCAAAAGGGGACTTAATGTGGATTTTCCAAGACAGGGGACAGGGACACTCTAATAATGACAACACAGCTAGACGATTCTTCTCTATTCCTAAGGTTGCAGCTGAAATCACAAGTGAAACTTCAAACCTTTCTTTGTCACAATTATCTCGCATTTTTATTCAGTCTCCTTTAATTACAATAAAATTTTTTCAGGACTTGATAATGAACTAATATCTCGCTTTGGAGATATATTAATGGTTATATCTAGTGGATATCTAATAAATATCGAGAAATTCGAAGAGTTGCAAAGAGACTGCCAGGCTTTATGTGGAATGTTATTGGTGATATCCAATGACACCAACAGTCCATAAAGTTTTATTCCACAGCCCTGCTATTGCAAGTGAGTCTATTTTTCTCATTGGTCTGTTATCTGAGGAAGCCTTGGAAGCCAATTATAAAAATATTAGAAAATATCGTAAGTGGTTTACAAGGAAGTTCTCTCGCAAAAAGACAAACGAGGACATTTTCTTACCGTTGCTTTTCAATTCCTACCCAAAACTCTCTAGTTTTCAGCCAAAAAAGAGAATTAGAGATATACCAAAGCGAGCCCAAGATCTTTTGATATTAACGGATAAGCATAACTATGAATCTCAAGATGACAGTGAAAGTGATTCTAATGAAGCCCAAGAATTAGATGAAGATATGTTCCAGGTTGATACCGACATCTTACTGTCTTAAAATTGTAATAATTTAATTTGAATTGATATTTAAGATTAAAAGAATAAATTATTTTCATTTATTAAAAAATTTAGTTGTTCATATTTTAATATTCCTATGTTATTTGCGCTGTCATTGAAAAAAATACGACTTTTCGTTATCTTTTCATGTTTTGAATCAACGCCAAATTTGTATATTACCTTTAATTTACCGATCAGAATTTAGAGTTTCCCTTTTTGAGTAATTTATCATTTTTTGTAGCATATTTGTCATCAGAATCTTTAAAAATCCCAAATTAATTATCTTTGTTTAGGCTCAAATAACATTTCCAATTTTTCAATGCCATTTTTTGTCCGCCATTCTGAGGTTTGAATTTTTTATACTAAATTCATTATCAGTGATCTTCATAATACCTAAATACTAATTTTTGTGAAAATCCCATTAAATTTGGACTTTTGACCAACTTTCTGTCGTTCCTGGACCACTGTGCGCCTTCAAGGCGGACTGGGTCTAAATTTTGACATCAGGAGTAATGAAAGTACATTAATCCATCTAGATGCCTTACTTCTGAGAGCCAAAGTGCAGAAAGCAGAGGTAAAAAAATTCCAACAAACGGCCACACAACAAGAAATTGCACGGAAACTTTCACAGAAATGTAGAAAAGCAGTCCCTGTCAAAGGAGTAAACTTCTGCTTTCCTCAGGTCACCAGGACTGACTCAGGCTGGAATGAAATATCTCTGCAGACATAATGCGGCCCTAAGAGTGCTTTAATAGAATCTTTGTAGTTCTCACGGTGTTGGCCGCAAGTACAGAACGAGAAGTGTTAAATTTTCTGTATCAAAACCTCAAAAGAGAGCTGTAGCGACTGTAACCAAAGTATTCGGTTTGAGTAATTATCCTTGTCATCCGGTTGTCCTAACAAGCCTATTATTTGAGATACCTGCTAAGATTTTATACAGCGTGTTTGAACAAGTTATCGGCCAGCAATTCTTAGGGTTGGATACGAGGTGAAAATTCGGGTCAGATGCAAATGGGTTGCAGAAAACTTCGTCCACCAGAAAGTCTCCATACCATCTAGTCCAAGAGCGAAACAGTGACAGAACTGTAGTTCGTGCGCGAACTTTCGGAAACTGGTAGTAAGCTTCCTGCCAAATCTTACGTAATCAATCACACCTTGAATGCAGGACTCGTGCTGTCTTATCCAGCCTATATTCATACTGGGTTAATGCACTCGTCTTTTGTTCTTATGATCAGCCGTTAGTTTTGTTTTACGGCTTGCATCCGCCAAAGATACCGCTGCATCATACAAATTAGAATTGATAGTTTGATATGTCTGCGGTAGAGTAAGCGTTACGCTTATATAACCCTTTTATATATATTATGCTAATAATTTTTATAATCTTATATACCACGGGTCTTGGTAGATGGTCCCTGTACTGAGGGTTACAACTGAATATAGCTAAAAACGAAATATGCAGCCGCGGATAATGGACAATGGATTGTTCCGTATAAAAAACCCCTGCCACAAGGCGTAAACCACAGTTCCGAAGGCTGCATGCTACCAAGGAGTGGTGTCTCAACCGATGACTTTGGGAAACCGGAAGATATTCCAGAGTATATGGTCTTACCCTCGCATGCGGGGCTCTGCCAGGGCGGACCAAATCTGTCCTCAGCTGCTCGTGGGAACAAAAATAATAACACTAAACATAGTTCTGAGTGTGCTTCAAAACAACTGAATGCGCAGGGCTGCCAAGAATGGGTCGACAACAATACCAACCACGCACCCTAGATTTGGTTGAACCAATAAAGACAGATTTGAAACGGTAAACGGGCAAGATCTCAATATTTTTAAGAGCACGGAACGATTGAGAGACGACCTGCTGGAGTTCTACGATACCAGAATGGACTCTGATTGAAAAGGGTACATGGCACAACGGCATGTTAAATTTCAATACCAAAACGGAGTACTTCCTCATACAGTCGCGATACATACAGAGATGGCAGTTTAATTGTTGTTGATATGGTTCGTTTTACACTCACCAGTTTTTTAAAACAAATCGTCATCAACTGAGCCCAATCAACCAGAAATTACGAACAATGAGGACATAGGGTATGGCGAATGGAAAGAAAAACGAACAACTCAAACCACCAACCCGCGGGTGCTTTTGAACTCAGCACCGGCTACTAGAAAAACCCACAGTGTGAATAACCGAGACTATAAGCCCTAACAAATTGGGGGCCAGAATATTGATTGCTCACTAGCAAAGGCAGTTATACGCACCATTAAATCACTTAACGGACAGAACGAAATAGAACTAGTAGCTGAGAAAATTCTAGAAAATGCAGAAAGGGAATACGCTACACCATAATTCGTTCATTCGACTAACTATTTAATACACTACGACAAACTTTGTCACAACTAGATTCTGTTTGAGTCTTTAAGTCATAATTGGAAGATATAAAACAAGGACAAGCGGATTTAACACAAAATATGAAGAAAAATTTCTTTAAGCATTGAGAAGAAAGAATGCTCAAAACGATTTTTATTACCCATGTAAAGGGAAATCATTCTTCAAGTCAAGGCCCTAAAACATTTAAATTCAGGCAAAGCTCAAAACCTCATAATTGAGATGGAGATGCCTTTAGCTGCTATTACTGCTCTGAGATGGCGTGGCCACAATTCCACCAGTTCTTCACATCGCTGAGCAGAAACGGCATTCCAACTCTATTGAATAGTTTCGAAAAATTCAGTTAAATTTTCTGGTCTTGCCTTCTTTATGACTTTGTCGACATCCGTCCGAAGAGCTTTTATCACTTTTAAACCCGGCGATTGTGATAGCTTATCGATGAAAGCCATCTATTTTATGAATCGGCCCAGTTCCAGACCGAGTCATTGCGCCCCACACTATATTTTAACCACCACATCCTTTTACAGGTGGCTTCCTGCCTCTTGGTTTGAATTTTTTCCCTGCGTGCCGTCGTACATACGTTTTCCCATTAGAACCGAACCAGTTGCGCTTTGTTACGTCCATAAAATTACTCTACCCAAATTTGCAAAGGTCCAGTGGCGGTATTGTCTAGCGAAAGCCAAACGTGCTTTCGCTTTTTCTTAGAAGCAACTGTGAAAGGTTGTGGTGGTTCAATTATGGTGTGTGGCGCAATGACTTCGCCTGGAACTGGGCCGATTTATAAAATGGATGGTATAACGGATCAGCACCTGTGTGTGCATATTCTGAACGACGTATTTATGCCGTAATGGAATAACTAAATCGTCAAAATCCCATTTTGTACGCCGATAACGATCCGAACCTTACAAGCAAGCAAGTGAAAATGTTTCTAGCTTCAAAAAAAGTGGCGACTATGGATACGCATTCACAATCTCCAAAAATAAATGTGATCAAAGATCTTTGGACCGATATCAATAAGGCTATAAAAAAGGCAGGACCAAAACATCTATCTGAATTGTTCGAAACTATTCGCTCGAGTTGGAATAATGTTTCTCCTCAGCGATGTGCAGAACTGGTTGATTTGATGTTACGCTGCTTCGAAGCAGTAATATCGACTGGAGGCAAAAATGTCATCGAGGCAAAAGCATGCCCTTAAGTAACTTTCAGCTTTATTTTAGATTTTTCCTTCTCTCATGCATTATATCTATCGAAAAATATAAATTCATTAATTGTCCATATACAGTTATGGAGCTTGCTGAAGAAAGTTTCTCTTTTCACAATTATGGATATGATAGGTACTTGTAACATTATGAATTTCTCTAACCGGGGATCATTCTTATGTTCACTAATATTTTTTGTTTAATCATAAATGCAGTGGCTGATGCTAGTTAAGATCATAATTTTACTGAAAATTTTTCTAATTTTTAGTAATGGTAGTTTTGCATTTTAAACTTATCTCAATGATATTTATTGAAACGGTTCTAAAATCCCCGCACTTCAATTAAAATAAGAGGAAAGGAGAAGCGTGAAATTCACACTAGAAATGTGATATAGGGAGATAACGGGTGCGGCTCAATATAGCTACAAAATTATAAATATAGGTCAACAGGCCGCTGGGGAGAGTCAAAATTGCGTGCGCAATATACAGGGTCCGTAGGTAGGGAGACCAGCGGTACCCAGACGGGCTGGTGGCACTCTCGGGATAGTGAGGATCGAAAAATCACTTTTTGCTGGACAGACGATCAGAGCGGTCGTATTGGGAAATCACGAGCAACCACGGGAGGAAAGCAGCATCCGTCGCAAGCAAATGGGTTGCTTTCGCGTAGCCTTAGTTAGGAAGCATTCAGGAACAAGCGAAGTTGTTTTTTTTTTATTGAAAACTATTTTGATTAGAATCCTCTCTGTTCTCATCAGCTTTGATTAAGTTTTGCGAATCTGTCCTCAAGTCTGAGCACATAGAGACGTGTTTATCCGGGGGTAAAATTCTCTTTCTACCAGGCATCGACCTGGAAATTGAGATTGGATGCCTAAATTGGTAAACTCGATCCGATCTGCACAACACTTTGAGGAGGGAAAGGGAAATTTTGATTTCATTTGATACAGAGAAACGACCTATTCGAACCAAACTAAGCCTTCGACCAAGCTTTCGACTTGGAAGTCGCACAATTTGAATTCTGAAGGTTGGAATAACTGTAAAATATCAAATCAAGTTATATCCTGTTCCACGTTGTTGGGTCTGTATTCCCTATGGTCATGAAGCGACCCAGTACGGGAATCTAGACTGGAACGCTGGCTTCGTAAAAATAAAAATAAGTAGCTTTAAATAAAAAGAAATGTCTGCCTACTGCCCAATCCCATGTGAAGTGATTTGAAGAATTGTAGCGCCTCTATGCAAACTATAAGCAAAAAGACATTTCAATGAGTCATAACCGAAGAAGACTAAATTTTGTAGAGTCATCAGCCGATGTAGAGCTGAGATCCACGGACCCAATTTGTGTAATTGGACTCGAGCTGCTGGATAGAGTCCATTAAAGGCAAACTGGATATAGTTTCTCGGCAATTCTCAATGCTGCTAGAAAAGTCCAAGTTGCTACAAACATATTGAATTATTCATGATAAGGGAAAACGCGTATTCACGAAAGGTAACAATTCTCGGTTTGTGTAAAATCGTCAATTTGCGGATCGCAGCTCGACATGGAAACAGAAAATATGAATGGAAAGTCACATCAATAAATAAAATAAATTAATTATGTTACAACTGGTACCCCTGGTGGGACACACGTGTTGTTAAAAGCTAGAGAGAGAATTTCGTAAGAATCAACGTAAAAATCAAAATATTTTCCAAGAGAAATCAATTATAATGAAAGAATGAATTTCACGAAAATCTTTTGAGCAAAATAATTAAAAATAGAATTAAGAATAAAAATGTAATAAAACTCACACTGCATAAAAATTTCAATTCTATAATTCAAAATAAATAAGCAAGACGAAAATGATGAAAGACTTGAGAAGAATATTTCCAAAAGCATTAAATTATCGAAATCGGTGGTTCAAAATTCTCCTGATAATGCGTTAGAGTCAAATGTAGATTTAAAGGAATCCGACAGGGAGGATTCAAGACTAAACGAAGTCAGTGAGCACCAACACAACCTTCACGCTCTTGGCGATCCAAACGCTACTAATTACGAAATTGAAACAAATTTGGAAACTAATACACTAACCGAAAAGTTAGGAAGGAAAACTGCAACTAAGTTAAGATTCGAAACGATTGAAACTACAGACATGGATAATGATCTAAAAGATTTGTTAATAGACATTCAAAGGGTACAAGATAGTTTAAACCAAACAATTAGAAATCAGAAAATAATGGTGGGCATCATCCACGAAAATCGGGAATTGTCCGTAAAAGCCCGAACAGACCTTGAAAACACAATTGACTCACTTGTAGAAACCCTCTCAAAAAAGATCGACACGAAACTTGATGAAAGAAAAGAAAGATGCGATTTTCAGGCAGAATCAAAGGCGATTGAAAGTACCCGAAGAAAATGAAAATATGTTGGAGTCAAGGATAGATCGAAATATAGGAGTAATAAATGTAAAGTCACCGTGGTTAAAAAACTATCCAATACCGAAATTGTCAGGGTCGAGTCGAGAACGACCAACGATGTACTTGAACGATTCAGACATATATGTTAGAGCGGGGGATATGAGGAAAAATGATTTGCCCATTGTAATCTAAACACGTTTTGTAGGTGCTGCAAGAGAATCGTGGGAAATGGCCTAGGACAATGTCATTGAGGACATGTCATTTCGATATAAATTCATTAACAAATATTGGAACCAAGAAAAAAGGTTTGAGATTGGAAAAAACTTGCAATATTGATATTTCAGGCCCAAAAAGCTCACTAGCTCTCAATATGCGATTAAAATGGTTAATCAAGCTAGAGACCTTCTCCCACCACCCTCTGAGTATGAGATCATTACGAGTCTCTCAAGGCACTTCACGGAAGAAGTAAGGACCGCATTCCGAATTAGGAATATGAAAACGTACGAAAGATTCATTGAATTTTTAGACAGTATTGATCAGTCTGGACCATTGAATAATAGAGAAAAATATTTTCCACGAGATAACCCGGTATACGAGCAATTCGACTAGATCGATAAAAAGTTTAACCATCAAGGGGATGCTCGCAACAATTATAGAGGGAACCATAGACATCAAGGTCGCGAGAATACGTGCGGATACTATCACCAAAATTTTGGGAGCGACCGTCAGAGGATAAACTTTGAAAATTATAGCCGGCCGTGGAAAGATACGTATAATCAAAATCAAAGTTATCATGGTCAAGCCAATAATATGGGTAGTTATCACAACAAAAATGATCAAAATAAGGGGAATTACCAGGACCAGAGCTACAAGCAAGAAAATGTTGAATATAATTACCATACCCTTCAAAACCAATATAGGCCATATCAGGCAATTCCTAAATATTCCAATGGAAACGTCGAAAACGGCATTTACCGACGTGACCGTAATATCTCATCGAGTGTAAGTCCGGAAAATGGACAGGATAATAACCGAAATTCACAAGAAAATGTAAACAGAGCGTATCCAAATAATGGTGGTCCGCGAAATAACCCTGTAAATAAAATTGTCCGATTCTTACGAGAAGAGGTAGAAAAGTACGAAACAGCGAGCGGTACAAACAACTCGAGAAATGCTCAAGCCTCGATTTGGTAGAACTCAATTTGTTAGAGGCAAGTCCGGAGCACAAAAATTTCGAGAAACCTCTCCCACTAGACATGCGAGGCGACCTATTAGAAAATGAGGACAACGAAATAGAAAGGGATTTAGATAAATGCCGAGTACTACAAATGAGCGTACAAAAGATGAATAAAAAACCGTTAATAGACACTGTCAGCGAAGTCACGTGCATCTCAAAGTCATTTTTTGAAAATAATAGTAGAAACTTCAAAGAATGTGAAATGCCACCTATAGTAGGGACGTCTATTACAGGGGCAACGGGGGCCAAGCCCGTAAAATCAAAGCATCAAGTGTATGGGAATTTTAAAATGAGCAACTGGGAAGGAGAATACGTTTTTTTAGTGGTTCCAAAACTAAATGAAGAATGCATAATAGGGGTCGACTTGTTCAAAAGACTGAAAAGCAAAATAGATCTTGAGGAAAATAGAATTGAACTAAAAGATAAAAGCAAAACGATTAAAATAAAATTATTGCATGAAAATCCAAAACGAATTGGGTTAACATTTGACACGGAAACTTCTCGGAAAGAAAAATATTTAAACTGCTTGGGAAAACACTTTAGAGTGGAAAAATCCCATTCAAAGAGATCAATAATATTGAAAATTATGACGACGCTCAAAATAAATTCGCATTAACTGATACTGAAATTAAAGAACAAATTGCTCAATGCACGGTACTGGACATAAATGAAAAGAGGAAATTCTTTAAACTAATCCAACGCTATGGAAATGTATTCTCTAGGAATTCGGGTAGAATTCACGGCTATAAACACGAGTTGGGAATCAACGACAATCGGTCATTTCTAATGCGAACATATCCAGTACCCACGTTTTTAAGGAATATGGTAAAAAATGAACTAGAAACTCTGTTAGAATGACTGCGAATGTGCAGAGCCCACGGAGGTTCTTTTTCAGAGGTGCTCAGGGACAAAGGTGATGTCTACGCTTGACCTAGTTAGCAGCTTTTGGCAGGTGCCACTGCACTCAAGCTCAATGAAATATGCCGCTTTCTTACATGAAAGAAAGTGCTATGAATTTTGTGTTACTCCGTTTATTCAAAAAACAAGCACAGCAGCACTTGTACGTGCTTTAGACATAGTATTGAGGGGTATAGGCAACTTCGTAATTACGTTCATTGATAACATTTTATGCACCTCACAAAACAATTCAAAACGCTTAGATCACTTTGAAATTCTCTTTCAACGCCTGCAGGAGTTCAACGTAACAGTTAGCTTCCAAAAATCGCACCTTTTCCGCCAAGAAGTAAAATTCTTAGGACACATTTCAACCCCTCTTGAAATAAAGCCAGACCCAGAAAAGGTCAAGTTATAGACGCATTTCCTACACTCAGGAACGTTCGCGAACTGAGGGGTTTTCTGGGGTCAATAAACTACTATACGAAATTTACAAATGAGCACGCCAAAGAGATAATGCCTCTCTTAGATCTGCTGAGAGTGGAAAGCAAGTGGGCATGAGACTGGGAAAACGAAGATGCTTTCAAAAAAATCAAGGAAAAGGAAGGTGCTTTCAAAAAAATCAAGGGGCTATTCTGTGAGGCAGACTATTATTATAATAATAATAACAAATTTTCATTTTATTTTCATTATTATGGTCATGTGAGTACTTAAAGGGTGTTTAGCATGCTAAACGAATATTTCTACTAGCCTCACATAGCAAAAGTAATCAGAAGACGATTAGCCAGCTGCGATACATGTCAGAAGAACAAGGTTACGAACCAGACTTGCTACGCTGAAATGAGAAGCTGCACCCCAAAGAAGCCGGAGGAAACCTTATCTATTGACTTTTATGGACCGCTAACTGCTTCCAAAGAAGGGTATAAATACATCCTGTCCACCATCGATGCATTTAGCAAATATGTAAGATTAAATGCAATAAGGAGAAGCACAGCAAAAGCAGCAATAGGTAAAATCTTCAACGATTACATCCCGAAATTGTGAAAACCAGAGAAAATCATCACTGACCACGGAACGCAATTTACTGGGGAAAATGGTTAAATAATTTGCCGGAAGAAAATATTCAAGCTGTTTTCTCATCGAGTCGACACCCACACAGTAACATCGTCGAGAGAATCCATCGAGAACTGTCCAGATCCTTTAGCACGTTAATACGGGATCAACACAACTCCTGGTGGTCATGGGTGAGAATAATTGAGAATTGCATGAATGAAACTCACCAAGAAACAAGAGAGTTTACACCTATCGAAATTCACTTACACAAAACCCCAAAAAGAGCGTGGGAAAACCGGCTAAAAAAACCCCCACAAGTACCTAACATGCAATATGAAAGGAAAGTTGAATTAACATACAAGAACATAGTGTCGAAGGCAAAGAAAAGAGGTTCGAAATTCAATCAAAAACGTTAAATCACTAGGCTCAAAGTAGGGGAAAAGGTGCTCATAAAACTGCCTAACCAATCAGACAAACAAAAGAAAATACTGGCGAAATTTCTACAAATCTACGATGGGCCGTTCAGAATAAAAAAGGAAGTAATGCCAGGAACCTTCATCCTGTGGGACCCGAGAAAAGATAAAGAAAAAGGGATTTATCACACTCAAGATCTGAAAAGATACGCCCCTAGATTGACGCGCAACGACGAATAAAATAGAAACGAAACAAGAAGAACGTAAGAATATTAGATAGGGCAAAAACAGCTATGAAAATAACGAGAATAAATTAAATTAAGCTAGTTGAAATAGTTAAAGGCAGTTGAAAAAAAAAAATTAATAAATAAAAATGAAAAAAGATTAAATCAGGCGAAATATGTAAGAATAGATTATAAAATAGCATAAGAAAAGCGAAGCGAAAGAGCCAATATTAAGTAAACAAGAAACACAATGTAAAACAAGGGAGGCAAAATGAGCCTATCACTATAAATAAAATAGAAATAAATAAAATAAGGCAAAACGAGCTAACTAGATAAGTGAAACAAAAATAAAAACAAAAGAAAGCAAAATGAGCTAATGAGTTACAAAACGTGAGTCGAAATAAAAAAATTTAAAGAAAAGATAAAAAATAAATAAATAAAAAAATGTAGAATGAGGACTGCGGAAAACAAGTGATATAGGTAATATTGTAGTAAGAAAAATTCCGATGAGGTGGATAAAAGCGAAACATCAAAACAAAATAAACACGTAGACGTAGTAAGATAATTGAAGCTACCTTCGAGTAGGTAGGGGCAGAAATCCTGGGCAAAATAAGGGAACACAATTATCAAGTAGCAACACTGAGGACAATTAATATCAAAGTAGTATCTTGAGGGCTTTTGAATCGACAAGAGCTGAAGAGGTAATTCCCAACCGCGAACCTGCAAAAATAAGGACGATTAGGAACAAGCGTCAACGAACAGACGGAAAATTAAAATACTCAGTTTCACTTCTAACATAAAAGGTATGATAATATAAAAATAGTGAATATCACAACAACAACAAAATATATATATATACATATAATTAGATAAATAAATAAATAATTAGATGAAAAAATAAATAAATAGATAAATAAATAAGTGGATATATAAACAAATTAAAAAATAATCAAACATAAAACAAATGTGAACAAAATTGTTTTTTTAATGTGTAGAAACAGGGCTACAAAAAAAACGTGAACGGACAGCAACAAAAACGCTTCAAAGACCAGGGGACGCAAGCGTGCGAGAGGATGATAGGTGGTTCAGTGCTATACTCTAAGACGACGACTAAAAATAGTTAAATTTCTGAAACCATTGAACACGGTGGACCCACTACAACGAAGAGAAAGCCAGAAACAAGAAACAAAATGATTCAAACTCCAAGGTTCGGAATAAAAGAACAAGTAAGCCGAAACGACATCGGAAAAAAGGAAGAAGCAAAAGGGCCAAAAGAAACACCAAAAGAGGAGGAAACCTACTGAATACAGAAATTTAAACAATACTTCAAGGAAATGGACAACCAGCTAAAAATGGCACACCGCCTACGACTCAAAAAAGCAAAAAAAAAAAAAATGAAAAGTTGAACAGGACAAAAGAAAAAACAACTATAAAAAAAAGACCATCGTAGACGCAAAACAAAAGAAAACCAACCAGGAAGCAATTGAAAAAGACACAACCCCAGAGGCAGAGCAAGAAGAAGAAAATGAGGATTACGTATTTAGACAAACGATAAGAGGAAACTTGTACTCACTGATTATGAGGGAAAACAAATACGAGAAGGAAGACAACGAAGACCACGAATGAAATAATAATAATAAAACCTTGCTTACTAGAAGAAAAATAAAGACAGTTTGAAAAAATTCGACTAAAATCATTGAAGTGATATTTCACAACAAACAGATACACCAATCCTCATTTCAAATCAACTATAGAAGCCACTAAAAAGAATGGAGAATCAACTTTTTGAAAACTAATCGAACATAGTCGTACCAAAATCTCGCACATAGAAAGAACTCAACCTAGAAGATACTACCCACTAGCTTTGCAAATACCCATTTTGAATTAGGAAATGAAAAAAAGGGGCGGGGGGTTTCTTTTGAGCCATTCCCTAATTTTGGGGGCGGGGCATTGAAACGATTCTAAACATATCCGCATTTCAATTAAAATAAGAGGAAAGGAGAAACGTAAAATTAACACTAGACATGTGATAAAGGGAGATAACGTGCGGGGCTCAATATAGCTACAAAATTATAAATATAGGTCAACAGGCTACTGGGGAAAATCGAAATTGCGTGCGCAATATACAGGGCAATATACATGCAATTTTCGCTGGACAGACGATCAGAGCGGTCGTATTGGGAAATCGCGAGCAACCATGGGAGGAAAGTAGCATCCGTCGCAAGCACATGAGTTGCTTACGCGTAGCCCTAGCTTGGGAGCATTCAGGAACAAGCAAGTTAGTCTTTTTTTTTTGTAAACTATTTTTATTAGAATCTTCTCAGTCCTCACCAGCTTTTCTTAAGTTTGGCTAATCTGTCTTCAAGTCTGAGCACTTAGGGACGTGTTTATCCAGGGGTAAGATTATCTTTCTACCAGGCATAGACCCGGAAATTGAGAATGGATTCCTAAATTGGTAAACTCGATCCGATCTGCACAACACTTTTAGGAGGAAAAGGGAAAATTTCATTTCATTTGATACAGAGAAAGGACCTATTCGTAACAAACTGAGCCTTCGACCAAGCTTTCGACTTGGAAATCGCACAATTTGAATTCTGAAGGTCGGAATAACTGTAAAATATTAAATCAAGTTATATCCTGTTCGACGTTGTTGAGTTTGTATTCCCTATGGTCATGAAGCGACCCAGTATGGGAATCTAGACTAGAACGTTGGCTTCGTAAAACCAAACATAAGCAGCTTTAAATAAAAAGAAATGTCTGCCTACTGCCAAATACCATGTGAAGTGATTTGAAGAATTGTAGCGCCTCTATGCGACAGGAAACTAAGATGGAATTGCCTCTAGGCATTGCACCCAGCCTTGAGAAAACGAAGTCTCAGTTAAGGTGAGAAAAAAGACTGAGAGAAATATAAGTATGTCCTGGATGCTCCCGAAAATGAGAGAGAGATAGGGATAGGAATCAATTTAATTAAAAGGGCAGCGATTCTATCAGGAGGTCGAAGTCTCATAAAATAAATATTATTTTTCTTACAGTCTCCTTAGCGCACTTGTGAACCCACAATCAACTATAAGCAAAAAGACATTTCAATGAGTCATAACCGAAGGAGACTAAATTTTATAGTCGTCAGCCGATGTAGAGTTGAGATCCACCGAGAGTTATATTTGTGAGGAGTTTTCGAACAAAAATTATCTTCTTTTTCGAGACTTACGCGTGAAAAATAGTAATCAATTTCGTCCGGGGGAAAGAGGGGTTCCCATCCCGGTTCTAAGGATATCCTTAATGGTAAAACTGAACAATCGGGTGGTAAGGGCAAGTTTTAACGTTCTACCCAGGCTTGACCCAATTTGTGTAAGTGGAATCGAGCTGCTGTATAGAGTCCATTAAAGGCAAACTGGATATAGTTTCTGGGCGATTCTCAATGTCGCCAGAAAAGTCCAAGTTGATACAAACATATTAAATTATTCACGCGTATTCACGAAAGGTAACAATTCTCGGTTTGGGTAAAATCGTCAATTTGCGGGTCTCAGCTCGACATGGGTACAGAAAATTTGAATTGAAAATTACATCAATAAATCAAATAAATTAAGAATATTACAGTGAGTAATTAACAGATTATAACTAAAATAAATAACATAACCTCAATTATCGAGCACGTTGATATGTTCTTACTTTTTGCTTACAAAATTATTATTCTCACAATTACTTCACCTTTTTTGGTATATAATGGATTCTTTAAAAGAATCCAGCGTGGAACAATTAATCGACAAATTGATCTGTATTGGTACAGACGACCCTGGTAGCAACGTCTGGCTTGTATGACAGAGGTTAGAGTCTGGCTCAGCATCTGCTCCCTCTAGTCGACCAGACTGGTGGGAGAAATGATCAGACTAGACGAAAAACAGAATCTGGTGAATAAAGGAACCAGATTCCGGTATTTAGTTTAAACACTAGCAATTAATGCAGAAATTAATTAATGAAATTGGAAATCGGTAATCTGAACGATTCACAAGTATGCCCAAACATGCAATAAGCTTATAGGTCAAGGGGCTAAGTTTGTAATATTTCAGTGTGTCTCGCCTGAAATGTAGAGACGTCTCCGCAGTATATTCTCCTAGAAAGGGCTGAAATATAGTGTAAAACTATTACAGAAACCTATTAAGTACCATTTTACGTTATTTTAATTTTGTCTGGTGTATATCATGACCAGTCTGGACTAGGATCTGCTATACCAGACTCTGGCGCCAGAACAGCACCCCAAAGCCAAACCAGCCGGGCGCCAGGCTGCAAACAGATTCTTCTTTTTCTGGCGCTCAGCTGGCGCCAGGCTGCAGTTATCTTGCTACTAGGGGAGGAAACTGTTTCGAAAATCGAAGGTACGTAATTGACTTATTTAATATATTCTTGTGCTCTCTGATGAACCCCTACATAATGTTTCTTTTTTTTAGTTTTGCTATTCTATTATATAATTTGAATATGATGAATGCCTATTTTTACCAGGCATCTTCTATTTGCGTTATCTAAATAAAAAAAAATCATTGCACTATACTGTAAGAAATATTTGTTCTACATTGCCCGCATTATTTCTTATAATTATGTACTTAAACTAGCACAATTTTAATCTTAGCTTATACACGACGTCGTTTAAGGTAGTCTATTTATTAATTATTCAAAAATACTACCAGTTCTTGTAAAATTATCACGTTAAACCTATAGAGATTTTACAGGATATGTTTGCGATTTCAAAAATCGTAAATTTACGTTGATGAGCGTTGAGGTTCGTGACGAATTTGATCGAATTAGTCAAATTTAAAAAAAAGTAAGTTTAGAGTTTTAAAAAAACTTCAAAAATATAAATCAATTGGTTTACTTAAGGCTTGTTGGACCCTAGGTCTCTAACCTCAAAATACAAGCACCTCATCTTGATAATACTAAAAAAGATTTCACTCTAGTATTTATTCACTACTCAGGCAATTGAATTTTGGGGTTAAAGTTTTTGACTTTGGTTCAACAGCCTTAACTGAACCGATCGATTTATATTTGCAAAGATTTTTGAAAACTTTTACCTCTCTTTTTATGGAAATTTGACTAATTCAATCAAATTAGTCACCATGCTGAACGACGTAAAATTTACGGAATGTTCCCGTGAAATCGCAAACATAACCTGTAAAATCAATATGTTTAACATGACAATTTTACAAGAACTGGTAATACTTTTGAAATCCAGAAATGATGTAATTTTCTATATACTTCTTCCTAAATATGATGATGCATTTATGAATTTTCTCCCTATTTTATTATCTTTAACTCAAAGGCCACGATGTATACAATTATCTTTTTGAGAATTAAAAAATCAGCTTATAACTCTTAAAACGTTTAAAAATATTAGACAATTTAGGTGTTACAAATAATTAATGAAAAAATTCAAATTTCTCTCTTCCAATGCCCCTCGTTTCCTTTAGTTTTCATGTAAGCATTCTCTGTAAAAAAATTTGGACTTTTTTCTCATTTTCCAAATTCAAAATCCTGAATCTCTGATAATGGAAGCAACTAAAAGTTTTAATGTACTTTTTATTTCCTTACATTCTCATTTTTAGTACGTATAACTAACTAACCATGTATATAATATTTTTAACTTGCTTGTAAAAATTTCCTAAGTATGTTAAGGAATATGACGTTAAATATTTGAGAAATTATAAGGAAGAGGTGTTAAAAACTTTTTACATTATAGGTAAATGTTGTTCGCCTCAAACATTTCACAAATATTTTTTCGACCTGAAAAAGCTAAAGATATTCAAAGTGATCGAATGTTTAAAAGAGACTTAAAATATTGATATGTTTCGTTTCAGATATAATTTTCAATTTATGAAAAAGAGAGTTTACTAAAATGTAACGGATCAAATGTTTTAAGTGCGAAACTTATGTAAAAGAGGGGTTTCCTGTATAAAAGTATGTTAAATGTATGGATATACCAGATATTCACAATCAAAAATTAATAGCGGTATATTTTCTGCTTTTTTCGTCATGTAAACTAATCAATATCAATTTAAAACTATAATAAATTTGTTTTTTGTTTCAGAAGAATCAAGATGTGCAACAAAACTTGAGAACGCTCGCACTACCTCCATAGGCCGCTTACAACCCTATTTGCTGCGCGTATTAGGGCGATGGTCGATTGATAGAAATCGATAAAAACGCAAGTCCCTTCGTAGCTTTTGACTTGTTATTTAAACTGCATTACGTTACAAATGTGAAGTTTGCAGAATCATTGCCGTATTTCTACAATTTTGTGGAAACTTACTTATACAAAACTAGCAAAACAACGATGAGCTCAGAAAAATCGCTTCATTCTTGTTTAAAAAATGTTACATTCAGTGTTCATGAAGATGACGTTTAATATTATTTGAAGTCTACACTACTATATAAGTCTAAGCGTGATATCAGCGTTTTGTGAAATCACTTTGCGTACTTTTAAAAACCAAAACTTCCATTTTTAATTATTTATAAGTGCTGGTTACTTGCGATGCAGCTATTATTTTTCTAAAAAGATTCTAAAAGCTACTTTAAGAAATATAACAAATTTCAAAGGCTGATGAGCTCTATATTATTTAATTTAAGTTTTTAAATTAACTAAATGCCGCTATTACTTTTTTTTAAACGATTTAAACTATTTTAAGGAATTTAAAAGAATTCGACAGCGGAAAAGCTCTAAACTGTTTCACATGCGTGCTTAAACATTATTTTATATCAAATAAAATAATGTATTCCAGAGAAATCGTTTTATTTCAGACTGATAATTTCAACTGAAAGTTGCAGGCTAGAATATTTTAAATATTTAATTTAAGAAATGTCGAATTCCATTGATTTCATGAGTAATCAAAATTACTGACTTATTCAGTCATTTTCACTGATCTAATCAGTGATAGCAAATTCACTGAATGAATCAGTACCTTTTCAATGATTCTCAGTGACAACATTCTCACGATTTCAATCAGTGAAGTTTGACTGGGGATAAGTGAAGTTTCACTGATTCAGTTTTAGAGAGTTGAGTGGTTATGAATATCTAGGATTTTCAAAACAAACTAAGAAAGTAAAAAATATGATGTACGTGATCGTGTCTCAACTTTCATATTGCATGAAATATATATATAGGTTAATATCGGATCCAAATTTGACACAGTAAGATCTATATGCGCCTTTACATGTCTATATTGTAGTTGATATAAAGCTATGACATACTTCTTTAAAATCATCGATACATACCTAACAAGAAAGAGAGAAGGCTGTGATTTTAGCCTGGTTCTTTGTTCAAATCCTCGACTTTCGTGAAAACCTGGTGTCCTTTAAATGCATATTTTCAGCTAGTAAGACATAGTAGGCAACAAATCCCTTTAATTTTCGCGTTAGAAGCCCATATAGCCCTGTATTGAGGCAAGTGCAGCATTTTCAAGCAGGATTCTTTTTCGCACTTATGGTGTAACTCCGGAAACCTAACAAATTGTGTTCTAAAGGAACATTTAAATTTTGGCCTTTCTTTTTTATTGAAAACATTACAAGTGAAGCAAAGTCTAACAAAAGTTCGACTTATGTTGGACATAAGTGTAGGGGTCATAATACCTCAAGTATGCCACTTTTAAATCGATAATTCTATTTTCAATCAATTTATACAGTTTTCGATTCGTTTTTATATCAAAATAACTCCTCTCAAATATTTTTGGAAAAGAATTATCTTTTTAAAAGTTATCAACAATCGAAGTTCTTCATCATTTTTTTTTTTCAAAAATTGATTACTCGCGAACGGTTCATCGAAATTTAATAAATCAGTTATGAAAATTATTGGTTACGAAGTATACTTTGCGCTGAAGAATTGATCGATGGTAAAAAACGTTTCTTTATTGTTTAAATAATCGTTTCTTTTAAACAGAGCACGTCGAGCACGTTCAGACGCACGCGCCCTCAGTTATCGTGCGACTCGAAATACCCATATTATTCTCGTGATTTTCCATCATAAGAAAGTGCAAATATTTTTAAAAAGTAAAGCACAGCGATCATTTGAATATTGTTTATTCAAGAATTACGAAGAAATTCGTACAATGTTCGTAAAAAAATGTGTGCATTCAATCAAATGATAAAAAAAAGGGCAATTCTACGTGTAAGTAATCGTAAAGGTTCAACTAAAATAGTTAAATTTTTAGTAAAAAGTTAATGTTTAACCAAAGAGATGAATTTTCAACTGAAATGATAAAATATTCAGTTGGAATAGTTGAATTTCAAATAAAAAAGATAAATTTTCTACTAAAATGATTAATTCTACCAAAAAATACAAATTTTCAACTGAAAAAAAAATTGTTGAACCAAAAATTAAATAGTTAAATTTGTAGTTAAAAAATTGATGTTCAACCAAAGAGATCAAGTTCGAACTAAAATGATGGAATGTTCAACTGAAATAATTTAATTTTCAATATAAACAAATTTATTTTCAGCCACGAAAAAAAAAACGAATTTTCAAATTTCAATTAAAATGATGAATCTTCAACAACAAAAATTAATTTTTAGTAAAAGAGTTTAAATTTCAACCAAATGATTAAATTTTCATTCCAAAAAAGATGGATTCTGAACAAAAAATGCAGTAGTTGATATTTCAACCAAAACTTTTTTTATTTCTAACCAAACATAGTTGAATTGAACAAAAAAATACGAATTTTTTACAAAAGTTGAATTTTAAACTAGATACTTGAATTTTCAACTAAAAAGGATCAATTCTCAACCGAAAATAGAATAATTAAATTTTCAGTGAAAAAAAATTTACTCCCAACCAAAAAACTAATTTTCAATAAAATAATTAAATAAAGTAATATAAAGCTACTTTTACAAATAAATCATTGTTAGTCATTTTTATCTCTGACTTAAAAAAAAAATTCCCTGATATTTCCAGGTTTTTCCAAGTATGTAAAAATTCTATTGTAATATTTATATTTTTTTTAACAGATCAATCATGTTAGATTTTCTCTTTTCTATTATTTTGCACAAATCGTCGACAATTTGCTTTTATATTTTTTCTTTGAAACACAGTTTCTCTAAGCTAATCATAATTTATTTTTAACTTCTCACGCCAAAGATGCTTGTGACGGAATAGGGGACAATGTCAAGAGACACGTGTATTGTACAAGTTTGCAAAAAGACACGAACTTATTAATAACATCTCTGAAGCAATTATTTGAGCGGGCGAAGCAATTTTTCAAAAAAATTGTTTTTCACCTTTGTACGAACGAAGAACATGAAAATCATGAAAAATTTCTACAATCGCGGTTCTCAAAGGCGATCACGATCAAATTAACACGTTTGTTTCCCTCCTATCAGCCTGCTGCTGAAAACAACAAAATATTGTGCAAAATATTTTCCGGACAAAAGAAAAGTAGTTACGATTGCTTACACATAACACTGCCTTTTTTTTATCATTTGATTGAATGCACACATTTTTTTACGAACATTGCACGAATTTCTTCGTAATTCTTGAATAAACAATATTAAAATGATCGCTGTGAAAAATATTTGTACTTCCTTATGATGGAAAATCACGAAAATAATATGGATATTTCGAGTCGCACGATAACTGAGGGAGAATAACTCGACCAGCGCTGAAGGTCAGAACGCAGTCACAAAAAAACAAATTACTTTTGAACTACTGCAAAATACAAACTTTTTTTGCACCAAAATTTTCGAAGGAGATTGTAGAATCTATTGGAGTGTGGAAGAATTCTTTCACAGATGGAGAAGTTTAATTGACTTTCAATTGTTAAAAAAAAACGATTATTTAAACGATAGAAAAATGTTTTTTACGACCGAACAATTTTTTAGCGTAAATTATACTTCATAACAAATATCTTCACAACTCAATTATTGAATTTCGATGAACTTTTCGAGAGTAATCAATTTTTGGAAAAAAACTTTTGAAAAAAATAATTTGTTTGCAAAAATATTTTAGGGGAGTTATTTGGATATAAAAACAAATCTAAAACTGTATAAATTGATTAAAAATAGAATTATCGATTTAAAAGTGGCACACTTGAGATATTTTGACCCGTAGGGTATTTGGAAAGAACTTGAATAAAAAATGCATGTTTCATTTTTATAATAAATCAGCTTACCCCTAATACCTGCCTAAAACCTTTCTTCGCATTACAAATGAAAATGCAATTATATACCGACTTTAGACATATAGATTGCAATCAGACGTTAATAGACACCATTCTTTTAATAAACAAAAAAGATATTAAAAATGTATTGCCAATGAAGATTACAGCAGGGCTTCATAAGATTTTCATAAAATGTCCAGGTTTAGAAAACTCAGTTTTTACGCTATTCCAATTATCACATTCTGATTGACCGGTTATGAATACCTAGGATATTAAAAACGAACTAGGAAAGTAAGAAACAAGATTTACTTGATCGTGTCCGAACTTTCATATTCCATGAAGTATATATCCCAGATAGCAAAATGCCCTAATGGTGAATCCAGACTCGACCCATTCCGCTTCGCGCGGTGCGGCACCGCGCGCGCGTTTGCCTCGCGTTCTGGGTAGTATCAACCTCAAGGTAGAGAAGTGAAAGTTACTAGGGGGAAAATATGGCCGCCACAGATTGCTGGAGCACAGTTTTAACTTGAGAAGCCATGTAGACATGAATTCATAAAGTTGACATGTTACACTGTTGTTTTAGGTTAGGGGTGGGGGTATTTAAATATTATCATTGTTAATTAATCAACAAGGATTTTATTGTTTTCGCACTTCCCTAATAGCACGAAACGTTCCAGGAACACTCCTGGAACGTTCCGCGGGCACCTTCAGAACGTTCCAGCGGAACGTTCCCGGGAGGTGTAAAATGTCCGCCGGTTGGGATCGCTCCAATGGAACGTTCCAGGAAAGTTCCACTGGAACGTTCCAAACAAAAATTACCGTTATTGTTATTATTATCAATAAATATCGCGTAAACCGTGAGTGATAGGTCAAACTTGATGTCAGTTTATGATATGGATATCATATTATAGATAGTATATGCGGTACTCAAACATGACATCCATTTTCACCTATCTCTTACGGTTTACGAGAAAATTGTTGCTAAAAATAACAATAATGAAAGGTTCCCCTCAGGTCCCAATAGAACGTTCCATTTTCACATTCCCAACCGGCGGACATTTTACACCTCCCGGGAACTTTCCTGGAACGTTCCGAAGGTGCCCGTGGAACGTTCCTGGAACGTTCCGTGCTATTAGGGGAAGCCAGTCATAGGTCTTCGCGAGCAAGCCATTGCCGTGAACAACCAATCTATTACGCAGTCAACAGAAATTCTCTCTCGTTCTTCGGGAACCTCCAGCTGAAGGCAAGCCAGAGGCCGCCCGGAAAAAGCTTCACCGTCACCCTCTTCGGAGGACGCATCGTAACCTAAAATATGAACTCCGACTCTGTAAGAAAACATCATGAGAAGAAGTTCTTAAATAAAATAAATCCAAATACTAAAATATTTTTTGTTCTTCGAATTCTCCCCCCTCTTTCCTCCGCTAACGGGTTCGCTGGCATACCAGCCTGCCCGTTTTCGCCGAGACAGCTGGCATACCAGCCCTCTCAGCCGAATCGCTTACTAACTTCACCCCCCCCCCCCCCCAACAAAAAAACTAGATATCCGCTAACACAATTCATTTC
>JAABKJ010003001.1:9523-26767 GCA_011634705.1 Andricus grossulariae
GTTTATAATATTACCGAATTAGATAATTCCCGAATAATAAAATTCACCATTAATTCAATTTCCGAATAATAAAATTCCCGACCAATCAAATTGCCGAATTATAAAATATCCGAAGTAGAAAGTTCCCAAATTTAAACAATTAAATTTTTTTATAAATATGATCTATTGATTAAAAATACAGTAATCAAATATTTTTATTTTTATTTGAAACAATAATATTAGAAACTAATCATTAACAATATTTTATTTTAATAAAAAATATTTGATTATTGTATTTTTAATAAATAAATAATATTTATAAAAAAAATGTAATTGATTAAATTCGGGAATTTTATAATTTGACAATTTTCTAGCTCGGGAATTTTTTAATTCGGAAATTTTATTATTCGCGAATTTTCCAGTGTCGGGAGTTTTATTTTTCGGGATTTTCCAGTCGTCCCGAAAAATCCCGAAAAATGAAATTCCGTCACTGTAAAATTCCCAATAATAAAATTCCCGAAATTATAAAATTTCCGAAATATAATAATCGCGAATTGGAAAATTTCCGAACAGTTTATAATATTACCGAATTAGATAATTCCCGAATAATAAATTCACCATTAATTAAATTTCCGAATAATAAAATTCCCGACTAATAAAATTGCCGAATTATAAAATATCCGAAGTAGAAAGTTCCCAAATTTAAACAATTAATTTTTTTTTATAAATATGATCTATTGATTAAAAATACAATAATCAACTATTTTTCAGGTAAAAGTTTCTAAAATTATTATTTGATTTAATTGAAAAAAAACTTCATCCAGAAATTTTTTTTTCAAATATTGTTATTTTAATTTGAAACAATAATATTAGAAACTAATCATTAACAATATTTTTTTTAATAAAAAATATTTGATTATTGTATTTTTAATAAATAAATAATATTTATAAAAAAATGTAATTGATTAAATTCGGGAATTTTATAATTTGAGAATTTTCTAGTTTGTTTATTTTTTAATTCAGCAGTTTTCAGTCGGGAATTTTCAAGTTCGGAAATTTTTTAATTCGTCAATTTTATTATTGTTGAATTTTATTTTTCGGGATTTTCCAGTCGTCACGAAAAATTCCGAAAAATGAAATTCCCGTCACTGTAAAATTCCCATTAATAAAATTCCCGAAATTATAAAATTGTCGAAATATAATAATCGCAAATTGGAAAATTTCCGAACAAGAAAATTCCTGAATTTAAACAATTACAAAAATGATTGTTCATTAAATGTTATGTATTTATGAAAAATATAATCAAATATTTTTATCTGAAAAAATATTTTGTGATGTTTAAAGCTGTTAAAAATTATTGTTTGAATTTAGAATAACAATAATTGAAAACAATATATTCCTGGATGAAAATTTTTATTTGAAAATGTGCACAGTATTTTTTTTAATACAAAAAATGTTCTGAAACATCGAATTTTTAATATAAACAAAAAGTGCGAAAGAAATTTTGAGATAAATCTGCTGAATCGAATCCTCCGAAATTTGTTTGGAAAATGTTATTAGGTTCGAAGAAAATTTAGGGAGAAATTATTTTTTCGTTTGAGACGCACGTGTTTTTTCATTTATTTTTTTTATACAATTTTTATATAATTTTTATACTATTATTGTTTTAAATTTGAATAGAAAAATTCCCGAATAATAAAATTTCCGATAAAAAATTGCCGAATTATAAAATATCTGAACTATAAAATTCCCGATTATTAACAATTAAATTGTTTTATATTAAAAAATTGTTTCATTTTAATATAATTGTAATTGTAATAATTTAATTAATTTTATAAATAAAAAAATTAATTAAGTTCGGGAATTTTATGATTGAAGAATTTTCTAGTTCGGATATTTTATAATTCGGCAATTTTCTGTCGGGAATTGTATTATTAGGGAATTTTCAAATTCGGTAATATTATTAACTGTCGGGAATTTTATTTTTTTCGGATTTTTCAGTCGTCCCTTAAATTAATGTTACATAATGGGGATGACTGAAAAATTCCAAAAAATAAAATTCCCGACACTGTAAAATTTCAGAAAATATTCGATGTAGAAAATTCCCGAAATTATAAAATTGCCGAAATATAAAACTCCTGAATTAGAAAATTCTCGAATATTAAAACTGCTGAGCAACTAAAAACCAGAATAATACAAGAGCAATATTTTCATTACAAAAAAAAAAAATTATTTTTAAAAAACTACTATGCATATTTTTAACCAAAAAAACTTGCATTGTGAATTTTTTCAAATAGTGTTATTTTAAATTTAAACAATAATTTTAAAAAAACACATTAAACAGTTTTAACAATTTTACTTTGATAAAAATATTTTACTACTGTATTTTTAGTAAATAAATGATGTTGATTAAAAAACCATTTTTTCAAATATTCTCTTTTTCGGGAATTTTACAATGTAAGGATATTTATTTTATTGGATTTTTAATCGCAAAAGTCGCCCCTTGTAATGGTGTAATTTAGGATAAGAGAAATCAGTACTTAAGTTTATTTATACTTTACGATTTTAAATGGATCATGGATCTTTAAGCTTGTTCCTTTCATGATTCAAAATAAAAAAATTTATACGCAGGTTGTCCTTGTTTTTATCTTATAAAATAAATTTTAATTTCATCTTATGCCAAAATCGCAAGAGATGATTGAAAATCGCAAAACATAAAATTAAAAAAAAAAACTATTCGAATTGTAAAATTTTGCATTGCAAAAAAATCATAAAAAATTAATTATAGACCTATACTGAATTTTCTATAATATTTTTTTTCGTAAGGCATGTAAGGTTGCCCAATAGCTGGAGGATTGATTTTTTCAATTTTTGAAATTTGATCAATAATTTCAAACAGAAATAGGTATTCCAGGGTGTTTTTTTTTTAATAAAAAAAACCTTCTCATTTTCCGTTTTTTCTCCCGGTTCGCAAAAATTTTTAACAATTAAAATTAAAAAATTCTAACTCATAAAACCGAAATTTTTTAATAAAAACTCAACATTGTTGAGTTTTTAAAAAACCTTTAAAAAATTTTTATTCAATTGCTCAATAATTTACACGTTTAAAATGAAAGTTTTTAACGCTTTCTAATTGAACAATTTTTAATTAAATATGCCAATAAACTGCCAAATTTGTAATTTAAAGCTTTTATAAATTGAACAGTTGAAGATTTTTGGTTAAAAAATATTTTCTAGAAATACAAAGAAAATGTTGAAAAAATTACTTTTCACACAAAAAAAAAATAATTTCCAACAAAATAATTAAAATTTCACCAGAAAAATTGAATTTTGATCATTTTTTACCAAGAAAAAGTTTACAGTCAAGGGAAAAAAATATTTAACCAAATTGTTGAATTTTCAAGCCAAAAAGGCGAAGTCTCTGCAATAAAAATTTTAATTTTTATATCCAAAAGTATAAATTTTCAAATAAAAATTTCCATTTCAACTAAATAGTTAAATTTTCTACCAAAAAATAAAAAAATGTTTAACCCAAAAAGTAGAATTTTCTACAAAACAGTTTAATTTGCAAACCAAAAAGATTAATTTTCTACAAAATAGTTGAATTTTAACAAAAGAATTCATTTTTATCTAAAAATGGAATAGTTCAATTTTCAGTAAGAAAAAAATTAATTTTTAACCAAATAGATCAAGTTTCACCTGATGAGATTACTTTTCGACCAATAAGTCTAATTTTCAAAAAAAAAAATTAAATTTTCCACCAAAAAAAATGAATTTTTAAGCAAACAGAGGAATTTTGAACGAAACAGATTCTATTCAAAAAAAAATGTTGACGAAAAATAAAATAGTTAAATTTTCAGTTTAAAAAATTAATTCTTGAATTAAAAAAAAAAAATTATTAACCAAAGAAATAAATTTAAAAAAAAAATTAATTTATGCCCAAAAAGATAGATTTTCAATCAAGAAGATAAACTTTTTAACAAAAAGATAAATTTTCAACCAAAGAAATGAATTTTCAAATTACAAAAATTTCAATTTCAACTAAATATGTAGTTCGATTTTCTACCAAGAACTGAAAGAATTTTTAGTCCAAAAAGGTGAATTTTCCACAAAACAGTTGAATTTGCAAACCAAAAATACTAATAATTTTCTACAAAATAGCTGAATTTTAACACAAAAAAATTTTAATTTTAATCGAAAAATTCATTTTTATCTAGAAATGGAATAGTTAAATTTTCAGTTTGAAAAATTAATTCTTGCATTAAAAAACTAATTTTTAAACAAAGAATTGAATTTTTAACCAAAAAAATGAATTTTCAAATGACAAAAATTGAAATTTTGTTAATTTGTACCTAAAGTTGTCAAAACAAATTTTTTTTTATCCTGTTTTTAATAACCTAAGGCAAAAGGTACATATTTCTAAGTATTAAACAAAATTTTATTTTTATGGATCCCGAAACATGAGCTATTTTTGCTTTTTTTAAACAAGATCCGTAACAATTTGTAAAAAATTAGGAAAATTTTATTTTATTTTAAAAATATGTACGTGATTCCTCAGTTTAGTAAGAAGAGGATCAAAAGAATAAAAAACTAAATAAAAACATTTTTTCAAATTTAGGTACAAATTAATAAAATTGCATAATTCGTCATTCTTTGTAATATTATATTTCGACGAAAGAAGTTTTTCCTAATTTTTTCCATCTAAGGTTATTTTCTTCCAGAATCTTTACTCAAAAAAGTTGAAAAATTTTTTTTTAACTAATGAGATTACTTTTCCATCAAAAAGTCAAATTTTCAACACAATAGTTCAATTTTCGACTTTCTTTAACAAAATATTTGAATTTTCAAATACAGAAAATAAGTTTTTTTACCAAACAGAGGAATTTTGAACGAAAAAGATTCAATTTCTATAAAAAAATAGCAATTTTTGACAAAAAAAGACTTAGTTACATTTTTAGTTGAAAAAATTAATTCTTGAATTAAGAAACTAATTTTTAACCAAAGAAATGATTTTTCAAATGACAAAAAAGCATCAAAAGAATTTTAAAAAAATAAATAAAAAAAATTTTGTTCGAATTTAGGAACAAATTAATAAAAGTGCATATTCAGCCAAAAAAGGCATATTCTCTACAAAACAGTTGAATTTAAATCTAAAAATATAAATTTTCAAATAAGAATTTCCATTTAAACCAAAAGCTTCAATTTTAAATAAATAGTTCAATTTTCTACCAAAAACTAAAAGAATTTTTAATCCAAAAAGAAGAATTTTCAACAAAACAGTTACATTTTTCACGAAAGAAATGAGTTTTTAATCAAAAAGATTAAGTTTCAACTTTTTTTAACAAAATATTTGAATTTTCACCTACAAAAGATAAATTTTTAAGCAAACAGAGGAATTTTGAATGAAAGGGATTCAATTTCTATAAAAAGTATTAATTTTTGACAAAAAATAAAATAGTTACATTTTTAGCTAAAGATATTAATTGTTGAATTAAAAAACTAATTTCTAACCAAAGAAATGCATCTTTAACAACAAAAAATGAATTTTTTTCCAAAAAGATAGATTTTCAATCTATATTTCTAACGAAAAAATAAATTTTTTACATAAACGACAAAAAATGAAGTTTTGTTAATTTGTACCTGAAGTTGTCAGAAGAAAATTTTTTTCGTTTGTTTTATTTTAAGATGCATTTTTTTACAGATTCTGAAACATGAGCCATTTTTCGGTATTTTTACACAAGTTCCGTAAAAATAGAAGAAAATTTTTTTTTTTATTTTAAAAATATGAACGTGATTCCTTAGTTTATTAAAAAAAGCATCAAAAGAATGAAAAAAAAAACATTTTTTTTTTCAAATTTAGGAACAAATTAATGAAAGTGCATATTCAAGCCAAAAAGGCGTATTCTCTACAAAACAGTTGAATTTTAAATCCAAAAATATAAATTTTCAAATCAAAATTTCAATTTAAACAAAAAATTCCAACTTTAACTAAATACTTCAATTTTCTACCAAGAACTAAAAGAATTTTTTATCCAAAAAATGAATTTTCCACAAAACAGTTGAATTTTTAAACCAAAAAAACTAATTGGCTACAAAATGGTTTAATATTAACACAAACAAAATGTTGAATTTTAATCAAAAAATTAATTTTTATCTAAAAATGGAAGTTAAATTTTTGTTTAGAAAAAAAAAATTAATTTTCAACAATTTATTTGAATTTTCACCTACAAAATATCAATTTTTAAACAAACAGAGGAATTTTGAACGAAAAAGATTCAATTTTTATCAAAAAATATCAGTTTTTGACAAAAAATGTAATAGTTACCCTTTTAGTTAAAAAAAATAATTCTTGAATTAAAAAACTAATTTTCAACCAAATAAATGAATTCTCAAATGACACGAGATGGAATTTTGTTAATTTCATCCAAAGATGACAAAAGAAAATGTTTTTTGCTTTTCTATTTTTAGTTGCATTTTTTTACAGATCCTGAAAAATGATCCATTTTTGGTATTTTTAAACAACATCCGTAAAAATACGTAAGAAACAGAAGAAAATTTTATTTTATTTTTAAAATATGTACATAATTCCTTAGATTGTTAAACAAAGCATCAAAAGAATGAGAAAAAAAATACATTTTTTTCTAATTTAGGTATAAATTAATAAAAGTGCATATTCAAGCCAAAAATATGTATTCTCTACAAAACAGTTGAATTTTAAATCCAAAAATATAAATTTCTAAATAAAAAATTTAATTTAAACAAACATTTTTTATTTCAACTAAATAGTTGAATTTTCTACCCAGAACTAAAAAAAATGTAATCCAAAAAGATGAATTTTCCACAAAACAGTTGAATTTGCACACCAAAAAGACTAAACATTTTCTAGAAAATAGTTGAATTTTAACAAAAAATTTATTTTTATCTAAAAATGGAATAGTTAACTTTTCAGTTAGAAAAAATTTAATTTTTAACGAAATAGATAAAGTTTCAACTAATAAAATTACTTTTCCATCAAAAAGTAAAATTTTCAATAAAATGTTTAAATTTTCCACGAAAGAAATGAATTTTCAAACAAAAAGATTAAGTTTAAACTTGTTTTTAACAAAATATTTGAATTTCCATCGACATAAGATACATGTTTAACCAAACAGAGGAATTTTGAACGAAAAAGATTTAATTTCTATCAAAAAATATCAATTTTTATCAAAAAATGGAATAGCTAAATTTTCAGTTAGAACAAAAATTAATTTTTAACCGAATATTTTAATTTTATCCTACAAAATATAAATTTTTAACTAAACAGAGGAATTTTGAACGAAAAAGATTAAGTTTCATTTTTTTAAACATAATATTTGAATTTTCGCCTACAAAAGATAATTTTTTAGCCAAATAGATAAAGTTTCAACTAATAAGATTACTTTTCCATCAATAAGTCATATTTTCAACAAAATAGTTACATTTTTCACGAAAGAAATAATTTTTTAAGCAAGAAGATTAAGTTTCAACTTTTTCAATCAAAATATTTGAATTTTCACCTACAAAAGATAAATTTTTATCCAAACAGATGAATTTTGAACAAAAAAGATTCAATTTCTATAAAAAAAATATCAATTTTTATCTAAAAATTCAATAGTTAAATTTTCAGTTAGAAAAAAAATTAATATTCAACAAAATATTTGAATTTTCACATAAAAAAGATAAATTTTTAACCAAATAGATAAAGTTTTAACTAATGAGATTACTTTTCCATCAAAAAGTCAAATTTTTAACAAAATAGTTCAATTTTCCACGAAAGAAATCAATTTTTAAGCAAAAAGATTAAGTTTCAACTTTTTTAATCAAAATATTTGAATTTTCACCTACAAAAGATTAATTTTTAACCAAACAGAGGAATTTTGGATGAAAAAGATTCAATTTCTATAAAAAAAATATCAATTTTAATAAAAAAAATGGAATAGTTAAATTTTCAGTTAGAAAAAAAATTAATTTTTAACAAAATATTTGAATGTTCACCTACAAAGGATAAATTTTTAACCAAACAGAGGAATTTTGAACAAAGAAGATTCAATTTCTATCAAAAAATATCAATTTTTATCGAAAAAATGAAAAAGTTAAAATTTCAGTTAGAAAAAAAATTAATTTTTAACAAAATATCTGAATTTTCACCTAAAAAAGATAAATTTTTGACCAAATAGAGGAGTTTTGAACGAAAAAGATAAAATTTTTATAAAAAATGGAAGTTAAATTTTCATTTAGAAAAAAAAATTAATTTTTAACAAAATATTTGAATTTTCACCTAGAAAATATAAATTTTTAACCAAACAGGAATTTTGGACGAAAAAGATTCAATTCCTATAAAAAAATATCAATTTTTAAAGAAAAAAAAATGGAATAGTTGAATTTTCAGTTAGAAAAAAAATTAATTTTTTAACAAAATATTTGAATTTTCACCTACAAAATATAATTTTTCAACCAAACAGAGGATTTTTGAACGAAAAAGATTTAATTTCTATAAAAAAATATCAATTTTTAAAGAAAAAAAATGGAATAGTTAAATTTTAAGTTAGAAAAAAAATTAATTTTTAACAAAATATTTGAATTTTCACCTACAAAAGATCATTTTTTAACCAAACAGAGGATTTTTTAACGAAAAAGATTCAATTTTTATAAAAAATATCAATTTTAATCAAAAAAATGGAATAGTTAAATTTTCAGTTAGAAAAATAATTAATTTTTAACAAAATATTTGAATTTTCACCTACAAAAGATAAATTTTTAACCAAACAGAGGAATTTTGGATGAAAAAGATTCAATTTCTATAAAAAAATATCAATTTTATCGAAAAGTGGAATAGTTAAATTTTCAGTTAGAAAAAAAACTTATATTTTAGGAAAATGTTCGAATTTTCACCGAGAAAATATTAATTTTTAACCAAACAGAGAAATTTTGAACCAAAAAGATTCAATTTCTACCAGAAAATATCAATTTTAATCCAAAAAATGGAATAGTTAAATTTTCAGTTAGAAAGAAAATTAATTTTTAACAAAATATTTGAATTTTCACCTACAAAATATAAATTTTTAATCAAACAGAGGAATTTTGAACGAAAAAGATTCAATTTTTATCAGAAAATATCAATTTTTCATCAAAAAATGAAACCTAAATTTCCTTCCAGAAAAAAAAATTAATTTTTAACAAAATATTTGAATTTTCACCTAAAAAATATAATTTTTTAACCAAACAGAGAAATTTAAAAAAAAAAGATTCTATTTGTATAAAAAATATCAATTTTTAAAGAAAAAGAAATGGAATAGTGAAATTTTCAGTTAGAAAAAAAAATTAATTTTTAACAAAATATTTGAATTTTCACCTACAAAAGATAAATTTTTAACCAAACAAAGGGATTTTGAACGAAAAAGATTCAACTTCTATAAAAAAAATATCAATTTTTTATCAAAAAATGAAACCTAAATTTTCATCTAGAAACAAAAATTAATTTTTAACAAAATATTTGAATTTTCACCTACAAAAGATAAATTTTTAACCAAACAGAGGAATTTTGAAAGAAAAAGATTCAATTTTTATCGAAAAATGGAAGTTAAATTTTAATTTAGAAAAAAAATGAATGTTAACAAAATATTTGAATTTTCAGTTACAAAATATATCTTTTTAATCAAACGGAAGAATTTTGATCGAAAAAGGTTTAATTTTTATCAAAAAATATCAATTTTTGACAAAAAATGTAAGTTACATTATTAGTAAAAAAAATTAATTCTTGAATTAAAAAACTAATTTTTAATCAAAGAAATGAATTTTTAAATGACAAAAAATGAAGTTTTGTTAAGTTGTACCTAAAGTTGACAAAAGAAAATGTTTTTCGTTCTTTTATTTTTTGATGCATTTCTATTTTTTACAGATCCGGAAAAATGAGCCATTTTTTGTATTTTTACACAAGATCCGTAAAAATACGTGAAAAAAATTAAGAAATTTTTTTTTATTTCAAAAAGATGTACGTGATAAAAAAAAAGGGAAAAGAAATGTGAAGTCTGTAAAACTGACACTATGTACTTTCCAAAAATATAAATTTTCAAATAAAAATTTCAATGTTAACCAAAAATTTCAATTTTAACTAAATAGTAGTTCAATTTTCTATCAAGAACTAAAAGAATTTTTAATCCAAAAAGGAGAATTTTCCACAAAACAGTTGAATTTGCAAACCAAAATGATAAATAATTTTCTACAAAATAGTTCAATTTTAACAAAAAAAAAGTTAAATTTTAACAAAAAATTCATTGTTATCGAAAAATGGAATAGTTGAATTTTCAGTTAGAAAAATTTAATTTTTAACTAAATAGATAAAGTCCCAACTAATGAGATTAGTTTTCGATCAAAAAGTCAAATTTTCAACAAAATAGTTCAATTTTCCACCGAAGAAATAAAAGTTTAAACAGACAGAGGAATTTTGAACGAAAAAGATCCAATTTTTGACAAAAAATGAAATAGTTAAAGTTTCAGTTGAGAAAAAATGTATTCTTGAAGTAAAAAACTAATTTTTAACCAAAGAAATGAATTTTTAACTGAAAAATTAATTTTTTTGCAAAAAGAGGGATTTTCCATTAAGAAGATTAATTTTCTAACAAAAATATACACTTTTAACATAATGAATGAATTTTCAACCAAACAAATCAATTTTCAAATTTAAAAAATTAAAATTTTTGTAATTTGTTTAAAATTAAATTTTTTGAAATTTGTACCTAAAGTTGTCAAAAGAAAATATTTTTAGTTTTTCTTTCAATTTTTTCATGCTGTTTTTATTAACGTAAGGAAAAAGGTACATATTTATAAGTATTAAACAAAATTTTGTAATTGAGAAAATTTTATTTTATTTTAAAAATATGTACGACAATCCTTAGTTTATTAAAAAGAGGATGAAAAGAATAAAAAACAATATTTAAAAACTTTTTTTTCAAATTTAGTTAGGTACAAATTAATAAACGTGCATAATTCGGAATTATGAATTAAAAAGATTCAGTTTCTATAAAAAAAAAAACAATTTTATCAAAAAATGGAAGAGTTAAATTTTCAGTTAGAAAAAAAAAATAATTTTAGAAAAATATTTGAATTTTCATCTACAAAAGATCAATTTTTAACACAACAGAGGAATTTTGAACTAAAAAGATTCAATTCCTATAAAAAAAAATCAATTTCTATAAAAAAAATATCAATTCCAATAAAAAAATGTAATAGTTAAATTTTCAGTTGGAAAAAACATTAATTTTTAACAAAATATTTGAATTTTCACCTACAAAATATAAATTTTTAACCAAACAGAGAATTTTGAACGAAAAATATTCAATTTCTATAAGAAAAATATCAATTTTAATAAAAAAAAATGGAATAGTTAAAATTTCAGTAAAAAAAAAAAAATTAATTTTTAGGAAAATATTTTAATTTTCACCTACCAAAGATCAATTTTTATCCCAACAGAAGAATTTTGAACAAAAAATATTAAATTTCTATAAATAAATATCAATTTTGATCAAACAAATGGAATAGTTAAATTTTCAGTTAGAAAAAAATTCATTTTTAACAAAATATTTGAATTTTCAACTACAAATGATAAATTTTTAACCAATTAGATAAAGTTTCAACTAATGAGATTACTTTTCCATGAAAAAGTCAAATTTTCAACAAAATAGTTAAATTTTACACGAAAGAAATGAATTTTTAAGCAAAAAGATTAATTTTCATCTTTTTTAAACAAAATATTTGAATTTTCAGCTACAAAATATAAATTTTTAACCAAAACGAGGAATTTGGAAGGAAAAAAAATCAGTTTCTATAAAAAATATCAATTTTATCAAAAAATGGAATAGTTAAATTTTCAGTTAGAAAAAAAAATAATTTTTTGGAAAATATTTTTATTTTCACCTACAAAAGATGAATTTTTAAGCTAATAGATAAATTTTCAATCAATGAGATTACTTTTCAATCAAAAAGCTAAATTTTTGAAAAAATAGTTTAATTTTCAACGAAAGAAATGAATTTTGAAACAAAAAAATTAAGTTTCAACTTTTTCAAACAAAATATTTAAATTTTCACCTAGAAAATATAAATTTTTAACCAAACAGAGGAATTTTGAACGAAAAAGATTCAATTTCTATCAAAAAATATCAATTTTTAATTTTAAAAAATGGAATAGTTAAATTTTCAGTTAGAAAAAAAAACGAATTTTTAACAAAATATTTTTATTTTCACCTACAAAATATCAATTTTTAACCCAATAGAGGAATTCCGAACGAAAAAGATTCAACTTCTATAAAAAATATTAATTTTAATCAAAAAAATGGAATAGTTAAAATTTCAGTTAAAAAAAAAAATCATTTTTAGGAAAATATTATAATTTTCACGTACAAAAGATCAATTTTTATCCCAACAGAGGAATTTCGAACGAAAAAGATTCAATTTCTATAAAAAAATCAATTTTTGACAAAAAAATGGAAGTTACAATTTTCAGTTAGAAAAAAAATTAATTTTTAGGAAAATATTTTAATTTTCACCTACAAAAGATGAATTTTTAAGCTAATAGATAAAGTTTCAACCAATGAGATTACTTTTCCATCAAAAAGTCGAATTTTCAACAAAATGAATGAATTTTAAGCAAAAAGATTAAGTTTCAACTTTTTTTAACAAAATATTTGAATTTTCAGCTAGAAAATATAAATTTTTAACCAAAACGAGGAATTTGGAAGGAAAAAGAATCAGTTTCTATAAAAAATATCAATTTTATCAAAAAGTTGAATAATTAAATGTTCAGTTACAAAAAAACATTAATTTTAAACAAAATATTGTATATTCATTTTAATTTTCACCTACAAAAGGTCAATTTCTTATCCCAACAGAGGAATTTTGAACGAAAAATATTCAATTTTTGACAAAAAATGTAAGTTACATTTTTAGTAAAAAAAAAATTAATTCTTGAATTAAAAAACTAATTTTTAATCAAAGAAATGAATTTTCAAATGACAAAAAATGAAGTTTTGTTAATTTGTACCTAAAGTTGCCAAAAGAAAATGTTTTTCGTTTTTTTATTTTTTGATGTATGTCTATTTTTTACAGATCCCGAAAAGTGATCCATTTTTGGTATTTTTACACAATATCCGTAAAAATACGTAAAAAAAAATTAAGAAATTTTTTTAATTTCAAAAATATGTACGTGATTTTAAAAAAAGGGACAGAGATGTGAAATTTCTAAAATTGACTCTATTTACCGCGCTTTCCCGCTTCCGGTTCCGCTCTTCCGGAAAAAGCCGATCGGTCACGAATACGGGCGTAAAGACACGAAACGAAACATGAACGAAAGAAACAAAAGGAATAACCAATAACGAACTCGAAAAAGGAAAAGTGAAAGTGGCGATTAAGCGAAAACGCCATTTTCATTCGAATTTCGACCACTCTCGAATATCCTTAATTCGCACAATAAAAGTATTAAAACCCTCGAAAATTAGAAGTGTTTTAACTATTTTTCAAAGCGTCTTATTTCTTCAATTGTCGTAAATTCGAATCTGCCTTTCCTTTGCTTTTCTCGAATATCTCGGAACATAAACAATGGAGTGTTCTGGAAGGGGAAACGCGTGGTCGTGCTGCGTGAGTCGCTGACCGTTGACGAAGTCCTCTCGAACACGTGTTGATACTCAATGTTTGGTGTTTGGTCTACGACAGGCTACGACGCGTTTAACTGCGTTTGATTTTCGATCTCGGTCATTTTTCTCTGCCCCGATTTTCCCCTGAAAATTATTTATTTTTCTTTTACATGAAGAAACCTCGGACCGGAGATGGCATCAAGTTCGGGATTCGTGAACGGGCACCAACTTTCTCAGGAAAAGCGTCAAGTTTATTATAGACTTCGAGGCATTTTTCCAAACATAAATCCACAATATATCACTGAAATTTTGGTTAGTCCGCCGGCAGGGGTTAGCGAAAATTCCGGAAGTGAACAGTTGACGAACGATTTGGTCGAGCATTTAATTACTTATGGCGATGATCACGTCGATTTGAGTTTAATTGACAGGTCACAAAACTGCTACTGGGATCGTCAAGTGTCCTCGACACCTGAGATACAGTATGACAGGTTGATCGGAATTTTTCCCGATGCTGATCCCGATTTTTTGAGAGATATTTCGAGAAATTTTTTCAAAAATCCGCAAAGAATAAACTCTTTCATCGAGGACAATTTGGAGGAAAAGAATTACCCGACGAGGGAGCAGTACGTCGCGAGGAAAAAATTAGCGGAAAAGTATCGAAAATATTTCACGGAATTTGACGTCAAGAAGTTTTTAGCTGAGTTTCCGGATCCTTTTACATACTTTGAAGGAGAACAAAGGAGGTGTATAGAAGACCAAACAGTCTACGACTTATTGTGCGATCAGTTTGAAAATGTCGAGGTAAGTAAGACTTTCTTTGACTGTTTTATTGTTTTTTTATCTTATCGTGCCTTTTTGTGATATGGATAATTATGAATCGTCAATCGAGAGGTCATATTCTCGCTGTAATCAATTTCAATATCAGACTTCACACTCTTATGTTCCCCTTTTTTAAAAGAGCTCTTTTTTTCAAGAAACTTCTGCCCTTTTTCTCGATTTTTTCGTTCAAATGAGAACTGAATTGATAGAAAACTATAAGAAAATTAAACTTTTTTTTGTTGAAAGTTAATATACTTTTTAGTTAAAAAGTCATCTTTTTTCTTACGGAAAATTCAATTGTTTTGGTGAAAATTCGTCTTTTTGAATAGAAAATTCGTCCTTTCGGATAAACTGCTTGGTAACTGGTTGAAAATATACCTTTTGATAAAATACATCAATTTTTAAATAAAAAAAATCAATTTTTAACAAAATGATTGAATTTTTAACCAAATAGTTGAATTTTCAACAACAACGAAATTTATTTTCTACCACAACGAAATTTATTTTCTACCACAAGAGAATTTGGATGAAAGTTTTTTTTTCTTCACCGAAAAACTTTTATTTGTTGAAAATTCGTCTTTTTGATCAATTTAATTTCTTTACTGAAAATTTAACTTTTCCAATTCTAGAGCAAAATTTATATTTTTTAGTTGAAAATTTACCTCTTTTTAGTTAAAAATTCAGCTAGTTATTTGGAAAATCATTTATTTTATTGAAAATTCGTATTTTTGGTAGAAAATTAACCTTCTTGGTTAAAAATTTGTCCTTTTGCTTTTAAAATTTACTTCTTTTGGTAGCAATCTGACCTTTTTGGTTTGTTTTTTTATTATTATTTTTAGAATGCTTCTTTTTATGTTCAAAGTTTGAGCATTTTGTGAAAAATGCCCTTTTTTATTTAAAAATTAATCTTTTTTAAGGAGAGAATTTAACTATTTGGATGAAAATTTATGTATTTTATTGAAAATTCGTCTTTGTTGTAGATTATTAATCTTCTTGGTTTGAAAAATCGTCTTTTTTGAACATTCATCTCTTATTGTAGAAAATTAATCTTTTTTGGTTGAAAATTAAACTATTTGGTTAAAAAATCCTTTTTTCGTTGTTGCAAATTTATCTTTTTTCTTAGTAGAAAATTTTACTATTTGGTTGAAAATTTATGTATTTTATTGAAAATTCGTCTTTGTTGTTGTAGATTATTAATCTTCTTGGTTGAAAAATCTTGTTTTTTGGATGAAAAATGCAACTGTTTGATTGAAAGTTAATCGTTTTTGATTGAGGATTTAATTACTTGGTTGAAAACTAGTCTATTTTTTGTTGAAAGTTAATACTTTTTAGTTAAAAAGTAATCTTTTTTCTTACCGAAAATTTAATTGTTTTGTTGAAAATTCGTCTTTTTAAATAGAAAATTCGTCAATTTGGATAAACTATTTAGTTTAAAATGAACCTTTCAATAAAATACATCAACTTTTAACCAAAAAAAGGAATTTTAAACAAATTGGTTGAATTTTTAACCAAATAGTTGAATTTTTCACAAAATAGTTGAATTTTTAACCAAATAGTTGAATTTTCAAACAAACAAAAAAAGATTGATTTTCTACCACAAGAGAATTTGGACGAAAGTTTATTTCTCGATTGAAAAACCTTTATTTGTTGAAAATTCGTCTTTTTAAATAGAAAATTCGTCCATTTGGATAAACTATTTGGTTGAAAATGAACCTTTCAATAAAATACATCAATTTTTAACCAAAAAAAGGCATTTTTAACAAAATAGTTGAATTTTTAACCAAATAGTTGAATTTTTAACCAAATAGTTGAATTTTCAAACAAACAAAAAAAGATGAATTTTCTACCACAAGAGAATTTGGATTACAGTTTTTTTTTCTCCACTGAAAAACCTTTATTTGTTTAAAATTTCTTTTTTTTTTGTCAATTTAATTTCTTTGCCGAAAATTTAACTTTTCCAATTCTGGTTGAAAATTTATCTCTTTTAGTTAAAAATTTACCTCTTTCAACTAGTTATTTGGAAAATCATTTATTTTATTCAAAATTCGTATTTTTAGTAGAAAATTAACCTTCTTGGTTGAAAATTTGTCCTTTTGGTTTTAAAATTCACCTCCTTTTGGTAGAAAATTTACCTATTTGGTTGGAATATCAACTACGTATTTTATATATATATATTTTTTTTTTGAAAGTGCTTCTTTTTATGTTCAAAATGCAACCATTTTGTCAAAAATTCCCTTTTTTTATTTAAAAATTAATCTTTTTTAAGTAGAAAATTTAACTATTTAGTTGAAAATTAATCTTCTTAGTTGAAAATTTAACTCTTTTTAGATAAAAATTCAGCTAGTTATTTGGAAAATCATTTATTTTATTGAAAATTCGTATTTTTAGTAGAAAATTAACCTTCTTGGTTGAAAATTTGTCCTTTTGGTTTAAAATTCACCTCTTTTGGTAGAAATCTGACCTTTTTGGTTGGAATATCATCTACATATTTTATATATATTTTTTTTTTAGAATGCTTCTTTTTATGTTCGAAGTTGGACCATTTTGTCAAAAATTCCCTTTTTTTATTTAAAAATTAATCTTTTTTTAAGTAGAAAATTTAACTATTTGGTTAAAAATTTATGTATTTTATTGAAAATTCGTCTTTGTTCTAAATTATTAATCTTCTTGGTTTGAAAAATCGTCTTTTTTGGATGAAAAATACAACTGGTTGAAAATTAATTTTCTTAGTTGAAAATTTACCTCTTTTTAGTTAAAAATTCAGCTAGTTATTTGGAAAATCATTTATTTTATTGAAAATTCG
>JAABKJ010003002.1:0-26765 GCA_011634705.1 Andricus grossulariae
CTGTCGTTTTCCTGTGGTCGCGAAAAAACTACAGGGAAAAAATGACAGGCCTGTCATTTTTTTCCTGTCATATATTTTCGTAAGGGTAATTTTCAGGCCTGACAACAATGCACATAAAATAAAATATTTTTTGCGATAAAGAGAAACATCCGCTCGTAAATATTCCCTTTCCGTATTTAGAAAATTAAAATCATCAATTTTATTGAGTACAAAAAGGGTAAAACCCTCTAACCATACATAACCTAAAAATCTAAAATGAACGTTTGTGATATTTCGAAATGAAGAAGCATTTTTTCTTTCAATTTTCTTCTAGACTACAGACTACTTATAAATCGCAATCATACTAAAGAAATCTTTACTTGAATAATTAATTACTGCGAAAGATATGTGCGATATGTTCTATAAAAGACTTATACTTGCTAACTTGCTGGCTTCGACAAAATTGTCACTCGTTACTGATATATTTAAATGATTGTAAATCGTTTCGTAATTTAAAAAATATAATTCGACACGTACTTTTTATATAAATTAACAAATAACCAAATGACACGTAATAAAAATGAAAATAACTCGTTTCAAACGCAAGGAACTCTGACAGCCTGATTTGTGTAACCGGAAGCGATCATGTTATTAGGTATTTCACTTCAACTACTAGCTAACTTCACTTCATTGCGTACTGAGAGGAAAACAATGGACCAAATGCGCGGGATTCGATCATTGTCCTATTTTGCTATTATCTTCGTAAAACTTAATTTTTTCCATATAAGTGCATCTGAAAAATAGTTTGTATTTTTTAAGAACTATTTAATGAAATAATAAAATGATAATAATTATTATTCATTACGAAGATATTACAAAAATAAAGCTGTGTCATATTTGCATTGTTTTCCCCTCAGCATTCATCGAACTGAACCTAGCTGGTAGTTGAGTGAAAATACGTAATATCAGTCAGAGAGTGATTGGAGTTGGAGTGATATCAGTAACAAATGGCGGCAGGCGGATTTTGTGGGGTTTTGACAGTTGGTGTTAATTTGACAAAGTTGAGAAATTAATTTCAGTATTAATATTCTCATCAGATCCAACCCCTTCTTGTAAAATTAACTGTATCAAAATTCACGTATTAACAGAACATGAAATAATTGGCAAGTAACAATGTACTTTCAACACTTTGTTTTATTAATTGAGTTCTGCCGAACATAACCTCTTTAAACTCTTTCATATAATCAAATCAAGCAGATACAATATAGAATACTCACCATCTATTGATTTTTATGAGCTGTAATTTGATAAATAGAATTTAAACTTCAATCAAAAAGAGTCAGTTTAACTTATTATACCATTTAAAATGGATTTTATCGATTTTATGTTCCATCGTAACCTCTCTCGGATTGGACAGCTCGTACTGCTTTATAATCATTCTTTTGTTATTATCTGATTACAGTTAGGTAGAAATCAGACCAACAATGATCGATCAAAGTGTTGTAGGAATTTGCATTTTAGTTTTTCTGGCCATAATATTTAATTTCTCGTTACATCGCATCGATGAAGGACACGTCGGTGTTTACTTTCGAGTGAGTATTGCATCCCTTTTTCATTTCTTATACCGATTTTTATAAGGAGTTTATCTGGGGTATTTTTAAAATCTCAACTATATGAATCATTCTCAGAAAATATAAACTTAAATCAATAATTGTTTTGTTTAATTTAATCAATTAAATTAATCAAAACTTATAACAATTTAATAAAATAAGTCTAATTTTGTTATTTCTTATTCGGATTTTATAAGGAGTTTATCTGTTATATTCTCAACTAATGAATCAATCTCAGAAAAGATGAACTTAAATCATAAATTGTTAGGGTAACCAGATGGCTTGAGATCGGAAAATCAGGACATTATCCCATTTCTCACCCCTTCAACCTCTCATTCCCCCCACCCCAAATACAATTAAACTTAAGGCGTGTTATTTAAAAAAACAGGGTTGCTACAAAATACAAAATGCGAAAGTTCCTAAAAATCGACTATAATTAAAATTAAATTTTTGGCTCTTCTATAAAAATAATACAATGCATGTGCATAATATTCAGTGGCTGATCCACAGGGGGGGGGGGGTTTAAACCCCCCTTCCAAATCGAAGAATAATAGAAAGTTTCAAACTAACTGCTATATTAAAAATATGTCAAGGGATAAAATTCCCCGCAAAACCCACAAAACCCCTCAAAAAAAATTCTGGACCCGCCACTGATAATATTTACATAAATAAATAAATTATTTTTAAATAAATGAAGTACAAAATAAAAAACAATATATCATATCAAAAATATAATTATATAAGTGGCACAAGTTTGAAGCATGAAAACTTGTCCATTACAGATAAACACTCTTAAAATTTGTCAAATTTTGAAAATGCTCTAAAATTTTTAATTTTGGTCGGAAATATCTTGTTAACGAACTTGACCTTCATTTTAGGATCCTTAAAAAGTTTATCAAAGGTTGACTCGATACGACAAATCCTTCAAAAGTTAGCGTGGGCACAACATTCAGGTAACCATACATACATACAGACATGCAGACAGACACCGACAAAATTTCATGATTTTCGGACTCTGTGAGGGACGAAACGTAAAGATCCGTCAGACGTCAAATGCTTAGTTGACCAATTTCAAACCTAACATTTATCAATTAAATATTTTCAGGTTAGCTATTGGACCGGGAAACCGGGAGTATAAAATACTCTTGAAATATAAAATAAGTTCGATTTCAAATTGTTTTCAATAATCAATTAAGTTGTTAACTTTTTTAATTATGAAATCATTCAGTTTACAATGAGTAATCGTAAAATCTTTTACTTTCAAAATGTTCTATTTATAGGTCTTCATTTTTAAGCGTAAATTTTCAACTGCAAGCGTTTTAAAATGCAGTTTTGAAGTCTTGAACAAATTAAAATCGTTTAATATTTAAATTTTTTGATAAAAACAAGTTTCAGTTTGACGAACTGTAAATATAAATTAATTGTTGTTTTTTAAAATTGAACTGTAATTCGAGTATTAAAGTTGAACCATAATTGATTTTACAAGACGCTTTTATTCAATTTCAGATCCTATTCAAATATTGTTTCAGTCTAAAATACTTCATTGTTAACCCATTCAATGTGAAATTTTTTAATTTAAAAAAAAAGTAAAATTTTTTAATATTCTTTAGCAATGTTTGTTCATTTAAAATGAGCAATTATAAATCAATTATTCAAAATAAAACAATTTGAAACTGAATTGTTTGGAACAACGACTTGAAATAAAAATAATTTAACATCTAATTTATAAAGTGTTAAGTTAAAAAAAACATTTAATCGTTTCATTTTTAATGTTTCTAACTAAAAATTGCTCAAAGTGATATAATTTTGTACATCAAACAAATTTAATGATTCATTCTTCAATTTAAAGCATTGAAACTGATAACCAGAATGTATAGCTTTTAACCGGAAATCTTTAAACTGTTCAATTTATAAAAGTTGAAAAATTTGGTGAATTATTGTGGATTTAAATAAAAAATGTCTGAATTAAATTTTTCGTGAACTTCAATTTTAAACGTTTAAAATTCAAACAGTTCCACGTTGTGTGCTTTAATTTGCATTACAATTGTGATTACTTCAGATGAAAACATTTTCAGCTTGAAGAGTTCGAATTTTCTAATTTCAATGAGCGTGACAAATTTTTGCAAACCGGGAAATGACCGGGAACTTTTTTGCTCGATTGAAACGGCCACCCTGATTTTTAAAATGTAAAATATTTTAGATGCTCAAACTTGAGCTATTTTTAATTTGAGTTTAAGAGCATTGAAGCGTGTATTTTCAAATTTATCATTTCGGATAAGTCCCTTGAGCCGCCTACCTCTTCCAAATCACGGCAGATTTAAAAACTATAAAATTTCTTATAAAAAGATTGTTTCCTCTTTTCTACATGTAAAAATAAATGTTTACTCTTTCCCCCCTTTTTCGTGAAAGAATTGACCTATTTCCCCTTTTCTGAGCTCCTTTTGCATTGTGATCCCTGAATTAACCATTTTAATTTAAAAGCCTTCAAATTATTGAAATCATTTATACAACATTAGAGATCGAAACTTTATAGAAATTGAGCAATTATTATGTTTCTTGTTTAAATTTAGGGCGGTGCCTTATTGCCTCAAGTAAGTAATCCAGGATTCCACATGATGGTTCCTCTCTTAACTTCGTATCGACCCGTACAAGTAACTTTGCAAACCGACGAAGTTAAAAACGTTCCATGTGGAACTAGCGGAGGCGTGATGATTTATTTTGATCGTATAGAAGTCGTTAATATCTTGGATTCAAACGCCGGTAAGAAATTTCTAAGATCTCAGGAAAACATGACTTTTAGATTGTAATTTAGTTTATTTAAAAATTCATGCACGAGTCCCTGCATTTAATTTTCAGTTTATAACATGGTCCGAAACTTCACGGCGGACTACGACCGGACATTGATCTTCAATAAAGTTCATCACGAATTGAATCAATTTTGCTCCGTTCACACTTTGCACGAAGTTTATATCGATCTTTTCGATCAAATAGACGAAAATCTAAAGACTGCACTCCAAAAGGACTTGAACGAATTAGCACCTGGCTTGAATATTCAAGCAGTCCGAGTCACAAAACCAAAAATACCGGAAGCTATCAGAAAAAACTACGAACTCATGTAAGTATAATATCAAAAATTCTTCGTTATTTAGTGGCTGCAGTTTTTCCATTCGATTGTACTAAAATTAATATCAAAAGGTTTTTGATATTTGATTACTCTTAGTTTGTTTAATAACGAAACGAACAATAACAAAGACTTTATTATCGATAATATAAGTGATGCTGTTTGCAATTTTTTTTATCTTTTGAAATCTTGATATACGTTGTACACTCCCGCTCGTAAATTATTATTGATTTGAAATTTGAAATATGTATTTTTCTAAAGCAAGGAGAGAAAGATTTACGTTTTGAAATAAAAATGTAAAAACTGTAATTATGATCAAGCACGGATTTAAGAATATATATATATATATCTGTAATTCTGAATTTAAAAAGGAAATTTTCGAAAAGAATTATCATAGTTTTTACTTTGAACAGGGAATTTTTGAAAAGAATGATAATTTGGAGTTGAAACAAAATTTTCCGATACACTTATAATTCTAAGTTATATTTGGATTTAAAAAAGAACTATAATGAAGTATAATTCTGATTTGGAACAAGGAATTTTCTAAAATAATTATGAGTACTCTGATTTGGAAGAGGAAATTTTCGAGAAGAATTGTAATTCTGTCTTGGAACAGTGAATTTTACAAAAGAATTATAATTTGGACGTGGAACGTGGAATTTTCTAAACAAATTATAATTAGGATTCTGATTTGGAACAGGGAATTTTCCAAAAGAAGTAACTTTCTGAGTTAGGACATGGAAATTTTTAAAATGTATCATTCCCAGCAGAGCTTAAAATATAAAAAATTTAGAACTACATGCTTTGCTGGACTCCCCAACCCCCGGAAAACTACCTTTGATAATGTTATACGTATACATATTACTCGACGGTCATTCCATTTTATTTCACTGAAGTCGGTTGCGGCCTGATTTTTTTATAATTTTGGTACTTAACTATAATAATTATCAATGTTTTCCTCATTTATTTGTGACGTCAATTTATTAAATTTTTTGTATGTATTTCGAAATTTGATTTTCAAATTGCAAGGATGCAGAAAAATGTTTTAAAAAAATTAAAAATATAAAAAAAGAAAAATTAAAAATGTGAAAATACATGTAAAAATTAATAATCATTGATGTGCATTATAGAATTGAGAAGAACTCCAATTCTATTATTTTAAATGGAATTGAATAAAATCAGACGTATTCAACAGTCTTTAAACTTTTATGCAACATTGACAAAAGTGAATTTAAAATTAAATATTGGGCAAAAATTGTATTTTAAAAAGAACTAAAACATAAAAGCGCAGTGCTTAATTTTCAAAATTAAAAAAAACCGCATAAGGTTCATCTTTTATCGGACTTCTTAGAATTTGAGCCCTTTTTTTCCATTTTTGATGCTGAAATACATAATAAAACTAACACATTGAAATTTATCACTTTGGAGGTTTGGTTCATTTTTGGATATGAACATCTTGTAGGAAGAAAACTGAAAAAGTCCAGTTGAAGTTGACCAAATATTTGAAAATTTAAATTTCTAGCAGTCATATACTTTATAAGTTCTGGATTTTTTAATTTTTCTCCCTACAAGATATTCATCTCCGAAAATGAAAAAAACCTTCAAATTGACACATTTCAAAGTGCAATTTTTAATATTTCAGCATCAAAAATTGTGAAACGCTTTTAATTAAAAAAGTAAACACTGCGATTATAATAACGCATGGAAAGTGTTGATAAATGGTTATGTTTTAGTTAATTTTAGTCTATAATTTTCGCCTGTTATTTCATATTAAAGTTACTTTTTATCATGTTATATAATGAATGTGACATTGTTCTGCATCCTTGCGTTTTGAAAACCAAATTTCGAAATAAGAAGAAAAGTAATTTAATAAATTGACGTGACCAATAAGTTCCCAAAAAAAATATTGATAATTATTTTAGTTTTGTAACAAAATTTTTTGGGCGATGATTAGTTGCGCCAATTGCCCTGCCTCTAATCCCTAGATCGAAAAAGGTTCTCTAATCATACGGGTCAGTAGCGCCAAGTCTATACCTGTCCGAAAATTAAATAAGCTCAACTTCATCTTTTGAAAGTTGCTTGAGAACTGGTGTGATAAATAATATGTATAACAGATCACTGGATCCCAATGAGAAATGAGCGAAAAACTGTAGAATATTCAGAAGTAATGCTTTCAGTTTAAACCCAGGACTCTATAAATTCAATGAAAAATTCCAGACAGTGCTGGATATATTTTTAAAATTGAATTTGAGAATTTTTAGGGGTGCAGTAGATTTGCGTTAAATAATGGATCTCGAGAATGCAAAATTTTTAGAAATATATAAAAATAAAGTTATGTCACAGTAGAAATAATAGATTAATAAATACTAAATTAATGCAAACCTGAAAATTAAACCAAATTTTTACATTCCTGATGACCTGAGCTTCTAAGTTTACAAAATAATTATATGAGATATATTCTCATAAGCTGTGTAAAAGTTATATATTGTTTATATGTAGTATAAAAATAGTGTTGATGGGGCCTTGGCGCAACTAACCTCCTACGAATTTGTTATGATTAGACCTCAGCTGACTTCGTTGTAATAAAATGGAATGACCCAATAGTTATTTTTGATTGTAAAATGATATATGTATCCCTTTACAAACGTATAAATCCAGCATACTTAGGGATGTTAAAAAAGCCCGGATATTAACATGCATTTTCCATTTTTTGGTATTCTTTGTGTTAAAAATGAAAGTAGAAATAAATCGGATAATATTTAGAGTTTTCTCATCACGAATTTATCTGTTTTCACAGAAAAATCAATTTTTCTCGAAAACAGCATACCATAGTGCAAAATTATACAAATTTTAAAAGATGTAGCTAATTAAAATGAGTATTTTTTGTTAATGTTTTTTTTTTTCATTTTATTAAAGCGTTAATCATCTATTCCACTTACTCAGAGGTCTTTAATATACAGTTAAACTATTTTTATGATCTTAAAAATACAATTCATATGAACCAATTTTTCAAAAATAGTAGTTTTTCTCGTTTGCATGAATTGTTTTTTAAGAACTTAAACATAGTTTACAATAATTTAAATGTTTATTAAAGATATCCCAGTGTGTATCGAAATGCACACAGTTTACGGCCCTGATTCCCAGACCGGGAAAATGAAAAATTGACCTGGAGAAAACCGGGAATTGACTGGGAAATTAAAATCGTCCTTCTGGTAGACACTTTGGTTATGAGCAAAAGCACACTCAAAGAGATTAATTTTATATTATTTAAATATATTTTGGTTCTCTTACAGGGAAGGTGAAAAAACGAAGCTTCTAATTTCTGTTCAGCATCAAAAAGTAGTTGAGAAGGACGCTGAAACGGATCGGAAAAAAGCGCTCATAATGGCTGAGAAAGAAGCACAAGTCGCAAAAATTCAGTACGATCAGAAAATTATGGAGAAAGAATCGTTGCAGCGTATCGCATCCATCGAGGACGAAATGCATTTAGCGCGAGAAAAGAGTCGATCTGACGCAGACTTTTACCAAATGAAAAGACAAGCAGAGGCAAATAAATTACTTTTGTCCAAGGAATTTTTAGAATTGAAAAAGTACGATTCGCTCTCGCAAAATTCGAAGGTTTACTTCGGTCAGGAAATTCCTAAAATGTTCTCGTTTGGAGGTTGTTCGAACGATCCTACCTTAGGTACGAATGCACACATTCCCGAAAAATCAGAAGCCGAATCGATCAGTGACAAAACTTAATTCCAAAGAAATCATTATTTGTAGGACTGTTTTTTTTTATCAAAGTCCTTAAACAACAAAGTTTTTTTGTTAATCGCTAAACGTCATTTATAGTATCTCGAATGTAAAAGTTGTGTGTTATGCGTACTTCGGGTTGAGAAAAATCAGGAACTCTCATAATAAATATTTAATATAGAATTTTTTGATTTTTTTCTAATGAGACTGATTTGTTTTGTTAAATGTGTGTAATAATCGCTTGTAAATAGATTATGTAAGTACTTTCGCTTTATCTCTGACATATTTATGAAATACATATTTTTCATCAGAATTTTTACTTTTTATTCTTCCAGCCTGCATATTTTAAAAGTTTTTCTTGTATACGTTTTGTCCGACGTTATTTGTTCGTGGTCTAATAGTTCGCGTATTTATACTATTAAAGTATTATTGCCTATTATTTATACATTTAACTTATGAAAAGAACCCTCTTGAGATCCGCTGGGATTTACTCTATAAATATTTTGAATTGCTCAACAAGTTATTGGAATTGAAAATTTAAATTAATCTGGAATCACCGCGCAAAATGACAGCTGCGCATGCGCATTACACGATATTCTATCTGTCAAAAAGTGTTCATGGATGCGTCTAACAATTTAATTTCCTGATAATCTTCAAGTGGAATTATAAAAAAAGCACAAAATAATTCTGCAAAATGACGGCGGTAAGTAGATAAAATAATGCGCAATGATTTTTTTATTTTTGACAGAAAAGTACAGTTTTATAGACAATTAAGCCGATTTTGAGGTTATGTGTAGATAAATGCATTTTATAGTTTTTGACAGCAGCAATTTTAATTTATTTTTTTATAGGAAACAAAAAAGTACTTGCACGACCTTTTGAATGGCGTTGAAGGTCTCTACAGTATATTAATAACAGATCGAGATGGAGTTCCAGTTTTATCTGTTGCAAACGAGGCAGCACCAGAATTAGGAATGCGAACTAATTTTCTTTCCACCTTCACCATGGCCACGGAACAAGGAAGTAAATTAGGCCTCGGGAAAAATAAGAATGTCATATGCATGTATAGTACTTATCAGGTAATTACATTGTTAATATATTAACCTGAGATATCGATTTTGGAGTGAAAAATTCATTCAGTATGTCAGTATTCGAAATTTTATAAATCAACTTAAGAGTTTTTAAAGACAATATAATTGATGCTATAAGGGTGGTCTAATTTTTTTCAAATTTTCATGCATATCATACCCAAATTTGTTCGAATCTATAAAAAAAATCAAAGTTGCTTCAAACTGATGTTTAGAGGTTCCGTAAGCCCCATGAAGTTTAACACGTATTTCCCGTAAGAAAAGAAGACGTTTTTGTAAATTGTATTCAAAATCGTCAATATTAGAGGTGAGGAGTAGAAACTCAACATTTTTTTTCGCAATCAGTCATAGAATAGAAATCAATAATTACTTTTTAAATATTCCCGCATAAGTCTGTTTTATAGGGTACCACAAAAAATTTAATAAGTGAAAAAGTGGATTTGCGAGTTTTTGGCGACAATTATGAATTTTTAGCGGTGTTTTTAATACAAATTGTTTCTAAGACATATAGTATTACTTTCTGTTGATAATTAGGTATTTAAATAAAATTTTTAAACAATTTTTATTATTATTTGTAACAATATTCTCTTTGAATAATACTAGAATGTTGCAGTTTTTTCTCAAATTTTCCACTTTTCACTTTTAAACAATTTTTATTATTATTTATAACAATATTCTCTTAGAATAATACTAGAATTTTGCAGTTTTTTCTTAAATTTTCCACTTTTCACTTAATAGAGCAGGCTAAAGTTTGTACTCTAGGAATTATATTTTGGGGATACCACCTAAGCATTTTTACCGATAATGACAAAAATCGTTAGGCCCCCTTTTAAATTAACTCGATATTTTTTGTTTTTTGCTCAAGTTATGTGATTTTTTTCGAAAGGAATAAATAATAAGTAAAGTTTTCTCTGCTGAAAAATTTTAATTTTCCGTCCAAAAAAGTTCCCACGTGATTAATATTGATTGACCTTTTAGATTTTGAAAAATGTGTGAAAGGCATCCGTTTTTTCAAATTCTACGTTTTTGATACATTTTACGTAGAACTTCTAACAAGCAAAAAAAACTTTACGAAATTCCGAACAATTAAAAAAAGAATGTTCTAGCCTAAATAGTTATAAAGTTATGACGTCTTAAAGAGATTTTTCAGTACAAAAAAGTTAAATCTTTTCTTTTCAAATAATATCTTGTCCCTTAGACATCCTACATAAAAGTTGTATAAAAATAAATGAAAGCAGATTAAATTATCTTTAAAACTAAACAAATAATTGATTTTAGCTCTTACAGAACATCAGTTATAGTCTCTTATAGCAGGCTGCTTTTTGTGGAACTTTATTGTTGTTCACATTTTTTATATAAAAGTTATTTTGTATGTATTGCATCAGTACTTTGAACTATTTTCTTTAACACTTGTGCTTGGAAAAGGAAATCCGCAGAAGACAAGGTTTAAAATCATCATTTAGAAAAAATGTATAAATCCTGTATTGTTACTTTATATATTTCTAATGTTTTAATACAATAAATGAGTTTTTGCATGGCATTATTGAATGAGAAATTCATTGTGTTTGTTGCGCTGAAATAAAATAGTTACAATAATTCGATTATTTAATTTGTAAAAAAATTCCACAAAACACAACCTGCTACAAGGTAATATAACTGATGTTCTGTAAGAGGTAGAATTAATTCTTTTTTTTTAGTTTAAAGGTAATTTAATCTGCTTTAATTCGTTTTCATACAACTTTCATGTAGGATGTATAGGGGACAAGATATTGTTCGAAAAGGAAATGATTTCACGTTGTTTCTAACTGCAAAATCTCTTTAAGACGTCACAACTTCAGAACTGTTTATGCTAGAACATTCTTTTTTTTATTCTTTCGGAAATTTGTGAACTTTTTTTTTGCTGTTTAGAAGTATTTACGTGAAATGAACCAAAAGCGTAGAATTTAAAAAAACTGAGGTTTTTCACACATTTGTCAAAATCTAAAAGGGAGGGGAAAGTCAATCCATATTAATCACGTGGAACCTTTTTTTGGGCTCAAAATTGAAAGTTTTTATCAGTGAAAACTTTACTTATTATTTGTTCCTTTCCAAAAAATCACGTAAATTGATCAAAAATCAAGAAATATCGATTTATTTTAAAAGGGGGCTTAACGATTTTTTCCATATTCGGTAAAAATACTCAGGAGACATCTCCCAAGCATAATTTTTATAGGGTACAAACTTTAGCCTGCTCATTTGAGTGAAATTCGGTTCTGAGAAGGCGTGGCTAGATAGTTGCGGGTTTTTCTGAAATTTGTCACTTTTTGTCTACTCTTTACTTAGTGAGACAATAATTAACGCAATTTAACAAAGATAATCGTTTAAACAATTTATTATTGTTTATAACTATCTTCTCAGAATAATTCTAGACAGTTACGGGGTTTTCTGAAATTTTCGGCTTTTATTCGAATTTTTATTTAAGTACAAATAATAAATAATAATATGTATTAATATTAATTTGTACAAGAAGGCTCTCAGTAACTACTTCAAGGAAAACTTACATTTAATATGCTACATAGGAAATATGAAGAATATTCTAAATTTGTATTTTTAAAAAATGCAACAAATAATAATTAGCGCCAAAAACTTGCAAAATCCAATTTTGCAATTAATATGTTTTTTTTTGGTACCCTATAAAACACACATATGAGGGGATATTTGAAAAATAATAATTAATTTGTTTTCTATAACCAATTCTGAAGAGAAATGTTGAGTTTCAACTCGATTCACCCAATATTGACGATTCTGAATAAAATTAACAAAAACATTTTTCTTATTTGAAATACGCGTAAAACTTCCTGGGACTTATGGAACCTTTAAATATCAATTTTTTTGAAACAAGAAACGCATCTTTTTGTGGATTCGAAAACATTTAGGGGCGATATGCATATATTGCAGGGCTCGGACTCTCGCCACTATAGACACTGACATTTTTTTTTAAATGCCTACCTCCTCAAATGCAGAATTATACCGGAAAATTGTTCTTTACTATTTTCCACCATTGGCCTCTGACTGTACGACATTTTCGACTTTTTGAAGACAAATCTTTAAAATTCTGCCATTTTAAACTGTAACACTTATGGGTTGAAAATTTTAAAGTTTAAAACGTTCAAAATCGAAGAATTTCAAATTAGAATATTAAATAATAAACAAGTTCATACTTCAGTCAAACTGTTTACAGTACAAATAACTTCCAATGAAAGCCTTAATTGTCGATATGTTTAAAATTAAATATCGTTTAAAGATTAATTATCTCAAATTGAAAGAGTTTTAAAATGTGCAATTTCATTTCATTACTTTCAAGATTTAAAAAACTTTAAATTGGAAAGCTTTTAAATTTTAAAAAGCCTAGAATTGAACATTTTTGAATTTAATAAGTTTCAAAGTTAACAATATTTTAATGTAAATAAATGGCTTTAAGACTAAGCACTGCTAAATAGGAGTATTCATCCTTTCCAAATATCAAAAACTTTAAATTTTTAAGTTTTCTGTTTTGAAAATAGTTCTAATTAGAAATTGTTTCCCAGTTAATATGAATTCAAATAGAAGAGATTCGAGTTTAGGAAAGAATAAAGTTGAAATTACTCAACGGAACAAAAAAAAATATTTTTTTCTTTGCTAGATGTTAAATTTACAAAAAAAACTAGAGCCTAAAATGATTCCAAATTGAAAAACAACAGGGATCCTAAGTTCAAAATGCATTTAAACTATAAACATGACTCATTTGAAAATACTACAAATTGATAAGTTTAACTTTTTAGAAAAACATATTTTAGACTTGGATGAATCCTCTCATTGCAGAATAATTTAGATATGGGCTATGGTGCCCAAAAAAATGTGTGATTTTGAATTTTGCAAACACTATCACCTAAATTTTTCCCTGTTGGTGAAAAAATACTGCTATACATTTTCATTTTTTTTTTTTTGCAATTCTTTAGAGCTCCGCTAGGCCGTTCTAGACCTAAAAATTAATTTTTTTAGTTATAATTTTTTTAAATACAAATTTAAAGGTAAAAAACTCCTTTACCCTTAAAAAGTATTTGTTCTTAATTAAGGAATAAGCCCTAAATTGTATGAGACACAAAATGTGAAGATATTATCGGGCTTAGAATACGAAAATTTGTTATTTCATTACAATTCATTGTCTGAAATGGCCCTTAAATATTTTTTTCCTGGAATAATTTGCACAGTATTTGTTTTACAATATGAAGAGAATATTCTCCATAAGGTATAAGTCAAAAATATTTATTCCAGGCGACAGAAAAAAATTATTAATTTCGAAATACACAAAAAATAAACATTTTTTACAGTTTTAAAATTCTTATAGGTAGTACTGTGAAATTTATTTTTACCTATCATTTTATATCAAATATTATTTGCAGCAATTAAAAATTCAATGAAATCAATAAGCAAAACTTATAAAAACGCAAAATTGCACCAAAATTGACCTTAATCATCTGCTTCAGGTACATGATGGGTAAAATTCCATATTTTTGTCGGTCACTTTGTATACAGTTTTTAAATTTATTCCATATGGAGAATATTCTACTTATATTGTAGAAGAAATTCTGTGAATATTATTCCAGGAAAAAAATTTAGGAGCCCTTTAGGACCATTAATTGTAATGAAATAACAAATTTTCATATTCTAGACCCGACAATATCATCAACATTTTTTGTTCTGTTTCATAAAATTTAGGGCTTATTCCTCAATAAATAACAAATACTTTCTAAGGGTAAACTATTTTTTTCGCCTTAAATTTGTACCTATTAAAACAAAATTAATACTTAATAAAATTCATTTTGAGACCTAAAATGGCCTAGGGAACCTCTAAAAAAAATGTTAAAACTAAAGAAAGTGTATGGTAGTATTTTTCACCAAAAGAAAGAAGTTTAGCTGATAGCGTTTGCAAAGGGTACCCTAATATGTGGGTCTGTAAAATTGGAAGTTAGTTTATTTTTAAATAACTCAAAGTTAGTTTAGAATTTTTTTAAATTTTCTTCGAAAAACCCTGGCATTTGGAAATCAAAATTCTGTCGCAACCCTTGTCTAAAAAATGGAATAAACAAATTGTATTAAAAATTTCATCAAAGGTTAACAAAATTTCAAAATAGCATTTTTATAAAGTAGGTTTAGAATTTGCAATATAAAATCTTTTAGAAACTGAAAATACGTTCATAGAATGCGAAATTATCAATAAAATATTGAATTTCTCTACAATACTATTTTGTTCAATTGTTGTATGCCTTATAACTTCAAACAAAAATTGAATGAGTTTAACAGTTAATTCCATTTGTGCAAATATAATGCGTAAATCCACAGGATTTATGTTAGAAATAAGACAATTCGATTTACAGCGTATTTTCTTTGTTAAGAAAAAATAAAAATATTACTAATTGGACTTATTTATCTGAAACTTTTACTCTGTATTCCTAAAGAAATATATTTATCGAAATATCATGTTACTTACGTCACTTATATGACTGGTTTAAAAGTATTTCAGTCAATTTAAGGCCTGCATGCTTTATATACATATATGTTTATTTAAAAAAATGTATGACACTATTTTCAAAATTGATGCCACTATTGACACTATTTTGAATCTCTGAAGTGAGTCCGAGCCGTGATATTGGCAAAAATGACAATCTGAATTCATGAATATACAATATCAAACCTAAAATTCAATGGCTTCTTTCTGAATTTATAATTTGATCACTGTTGGTGTATTTTGTTAATAAAAAAGTCACTTCTCCTGAAATAACGGAAAAGTATTTCTCTTTAGAATCATTGAAAAAGAAAATTAAACCTAAGAAGCAGAATTCAAACTAATTTCAGATTTGTAAAGAATATATTTATCCTTTCAGGTGGTTCAAATTAATAAACTTCCCTTGGTAGTCAGTTTTATCGCTAGTCACACATGCAACACAGGACACATTCTCTCCCTCGAGAATAAAATTGACCCGATATTAAGCAGTTTAAAAAGTGCCGTGGCGGAGGCCTGATGGTTACCTGTTGGGCATTACGGGTGATAAACCAAAATTCAGGGCTGAAAGGATTTCCATATACTCTGTGTAGATAAAAAATATAGAGTATATTAAAAATATTAAGATATTCAAGAATTTGGTCATTTGTGACAAATAACTGATTAATCAACTATATAAGTGCAAGAAAGATTTTAATTAATTGTACAAATTTTTCTGATATCAAAATATTTAAATGTCTATGAAATGTTAATATATTGTCTACAAAATCTTCACGTAGAAATAATTTCCAGATCTTCAGGAAAACTCAAGACATTTTTACGATATGAAGAATTTCTGCTCTTCCAGTAAATTATAACTATTGAAAGAGCGAATATTTGCTGATTTTGTAAATCTTAAATGGTATATATAGTATATAACTTAATATTTAGAGTACACTGTACATAAGATCTTAGTGTTAGTATCAAGTTAATTTTGTATAAATAAGTTAAAGGCGAATAAGAAAGAATTTAAGTGAGCTTGTATTTTTATTCTTTATTTCTATCAATACTTATAGAATTAATTAATATAAAAAGTACATTAAATAGAAAATACTGTAGTTTAGTTTTATTCATTCTTAAAATGATTTTCTATTCTTTAAAATTGGGCTGTTTAATTTTTATAACAGTCATAATGGATAAGGCAAAGGTTTTCCTTCGAGGCCGTTGATAATATTTTGGGCGCCTATCATTGCCATATCTTCTCTTGTTTTTACAGTTGCACTTCCCAAATGTGGAAGAATTACTGAAAAAATAAAAAGTAGGTAAATTAATTAAAAATTAAACTTATCGTTGCAGAATTTTTTTTTTAGTTTCAAATAAGGTTTGATTATAATTTTTAATTATTTTTGTTTTACAGAAAAAGTTTTTTTTTTCTCACCAGCATTTGGAAGTTTTAAAATTTCATGATCAATTGGTAAAGGCTCTGGATCGGTAACATCAAGTCCCGCAGCAAAAATGGTATTATTTTTTAGTGCTTTGACTAAAGCATCAGTTTTTACAACTTTTCCTCTGCCCACGTTGACAAAAACAGCATTTTTCTTCATTTTTGAGAAACTTTCATAGTCAAACATCTCAAAAGTTTCAGAATTCAGTGGCGTTGCAACAACTATGAAGTCACTTTTTTCAAGGAGTTCATCAAGTGAAACAAATTTTGCTCCAAGATCATCGCCTGGAACAAAAATCAATCATCGATGGTCTAAAAGAGGGAATTCTTTAAAGTTTATATTCATGTAACAGGTATTTTTTATTTACCATATTTTTTTCTTGAATGTCCTGTATAAAGAAATTGACCGACTTCGAACCCTTGGAGTCTTTTTAAAATTGCCTTGCCAATATTTCCTAATCCAACTATTCCTACTGTAGATCCACGTAAATCGTAGCCAACCATCCATTGAAAAGTTCTTCTTACATCACCCCTGTTGTAAAGAATATGAAAATTTTACCAAAAATTAAAATGGGTGTAAATAAATAAATTGAACGAACCTTTCCGATTTTAATCTTCCTTCATGGGCACGTCTTGCAGCACTCAAAATCAAAGCTATTGTGATTTCGGCGACTGCCACTGACGAGGCACAGGGACAATATCCTACTTTAATCCCTCTTTTTTTAATTTCAGTAAGATCCAAATGATCGTATCCAACAGACAAAGTTGCTATTACTTTTAGATTAGGTCCTGAAACAGAGAATTTTTGATAAATTGAAACAATTCATCATCAGGTATGCAAGATGTCTACCCTATTTGGAAAATCTGGAAAGCCTGGAATTGTCAGGAAATTATTATATACCTGGAAATGTCAGGGAATATTCTAGAGAGCGTGCTCAATTTTTTAAAAATTCCAATATCAAATTGAATAACAATGATTTTTCATTTGTAAAAGTAGCTTTATATTACTGTATCCAACTATTTTGTTGAAAATTCATTTCTTTTTTAGTAGAAAATTAATCTTCTTGGTTGAAAATTCATCTTTTTGCTGGAAAATTCAACAGTTTGCAATTTTTTCTCTCTGTTGACTGAGACATCTTTCTTAGTTGAAAATTCAACTCATGTTGGACTCTCTTCTTTTTTGGTTGAAATCAAATATTTTTGATTAAAAATAAAAATAAAATTTGGTTCAAATATCAGCTACTACATTTTTCGTTCAGAATTCATCTTTTTTTGGAAATAAAATTTAATTACTTGGTTGAAAGTCAAACTCTTCTGTTAAAATTTAATTTTTTTGGTTGAAGATTCATTATTTTAATTGAAAATTCATCTCTTTGTTTGAGAATTCGTTTTTTCTTTAGCTTAACATTATTTTATTTACTAAAACTGTAACTATTTAAGTTCAAACTTTTTTTAATTTTTTGTTTTGTTTTAATTGATTTTTTTCAACTGACAATGTACCTATTCCAGTTGAATATTCATTCATTGTAGTTAAAGATTCATCTCTTTAGTTGAACATTAATTTTTTTTAACTAAAAATTAGACTACTCAATTTTTGCTTGAAAATTTTTTTTTTTTTTTTGTGGAAATTAATCTTCTCGGTTGAAAATTCATCCTTTTGGTTGAAAATTCAATTATTCTTGTTGAAGATTCATCATTTTAGTTGAAAATTCATCTCTTTGATTTAACATTATTTTTTTAACGAAAAATTTAACCATTCTATTTTTGATTGCAAATTCATGTATTTTGTTGAAAATCCATATTTTTTGGTAGAAATTAAGCTTCTTGGTTAAAAATTCATCTTTTTGGTCGAGAATTCAACTATTCCATCCATTTATCATTTTAGTTGAAAATTTATCCTTTTTGCTTAAAATTCAACTATTCCAGTTGGAGATTCATCCGTTTAGTTGAAAATTCATCAAATTTTGTTGACAATTATTTTTTTGAACTAAAAAATTTACTATACCATTTCTGGTTGAAAATTGATATTTTTTAGTTCAAAATTCATGTATTTTGTTGAAAAATCGTCTTTTTTTGTAGAAAATCAATGTTCTGGTTTGAAAATGTAAGTATTCCAGTTAAGTATTTATCATTTTATTTGAAAATTTATCTTTTTAGTTGAAAATAAAACTACTTGGTTGAAAATTTAAACTCTCGTGTTGAAAATTCATCTTTTTGATTCAAAATTCATCTATTCCAGTTGAAAATTCGTCAACTAAGTTGAAAATTCATCAATTTTTTTAGAAAATTTATTTGTTTAACAGAAAATTTTACTATTCCATTCTTGGTTGGAAACGGTTTTTTTTTAGTTGAAAATTGATCTTTCTTAGTTGAAAAGTTCAACTATTTGATTGCAAATTCATGTATTTTTTTGAAAATTCATATTTTTCGGTAGGAATTAAGCTTCTTGGTTAAAAATTCATCTTTTTGGTTGAGAATTCAACTATTCCATCCATTCATCATTTTAGTTGAAAATTTATCTTTTTGGCTTAAAATTCAACTATTCCAGTTGGAGATTCATCCGTTTAGTTTAAAATTCATCAAATTTTGTTGAAAATTATTTTTTTCAAGTAAAAATTTAACTATACCATTTCTGGTTGAAAATTGATATTTTTCAGTTCAAAATTCATGTATTTTGTTGAAAAATCATCTTTTTTGGTAGAAAATCCATGTCCTTGTTTGAAAATTCAAGTATTCCAGTTAAGTATTCATCATTTTATTTGAAAATTCATCTTTTTAGTTGAAAATAAAACTACTTGGTTGAAAAGTTAAACTCTTTAGTCGAAAATTAATCTTTTTCATTAAAAATCCATCTATTCTAGTTGAAGATTCGTCAACTAAGTTGAAAATTCATCAATTTTTCTAGAAAATTTATTCGCTTAACTGAAAATTTTACTATTCCATTCTTGGTTGGAAATGTTTTTTTTACTTGAAAATTTAACTATTTAGTTGAAAATTGATCTTTCTTAGTTGAAAAATTCAACTATTTCATTGAGAATTCATGTATTTTGTTGAAAAAATTTCTTTTTGGTAGAAAATTAATCTTTTTGGTTGGAAATTCAAGTATTTGGTTACAAATTCATCTATCTTGTTGAAATACAATATTTTCACTTGAAAAATTGGGAATTTTAAGCGGTTTAAATTGAACTTAATATAGTACTCACGTTAATTTGACCTAAATATGCACTGAAATTTAAGTATGAGAAGGTAAAATAAGAATTGGTTCGAACTATTATATAAATTCATTGGCTTTAGAGACAAATTCATCATATGATTAATTGTGTATTAATTGAATGTCTAGGAACTGAAAAAAAACATTATTTATAATAAACCCGCAAAACTGTATACATATTCCGAGTCGGTTCTGTAGAAAAATGCGAAATATTTGAATGGCTTCGTACTATGAAAAATTATACCTGGAAAAAATATCTGGAATTGTCAGGGATCTTTCTTTCAGGATTTGAGTAGACACCTTCAAAATTATTGGATAATTTGTCAAAAGTGGTGAAAGTGGTAAAATATCAGTCTTTTATCATGTTTTGGAACCTTTGAAAAAATAATAGTTTTAAAAACATTTGCATTGTTGAATAAATAAAATGTTAATAAATTTTTCAAAAATGTGCTAAAATGACCAAAAATCTGTTTGCAGTGCATATAGCGATGCATAAATCTGTATTTTAATATACTTGCATAATTTCAGCACTTTTACAACATAATCACCGCATAAAAGACTTGCATTTAATCGCATAACTCAGCATTCTCAAATGCATAAAGTTGACATCTCCAATTGGATTTAAACATGTTTAAAACTTTAATAATTGAAGCTCTTTGAAATTTTATAAAGTAAAATTTGTACCTGCTACATCGAGAAATTCTTTATCGACTTTTGGGTGAGGTAAAGGAAGAAATAATGCATCATGTCCTGGAATAAGTTTCAAAATTTCTTCCCTTCTATGACAATGAGACTCGATCGCAGTGACATGGCATCTAAAATTTAAACTTTATTTCAAACATTTGAATTCTAGCGTAAAACTAACCAGGCATTGCTTTGATTTTTAGATTCAATTACAAGTTACATAATTGAAAATTCAAATTCATTTTTTTTACTTTCATTCACATAATATTTTGATTGAATATTTTTTCTCTGTACTTTTAAATAATTTTGCTGGACTTACTTGCTTTTAAGTAGATTTAAAGCAGCCGTAGGTACTTCATTGCAGCTTTTGACTAAAACGCGCCATTTATTCATATTTTATTCAAAATGCGAAAACATTTATTATTTTTTCGTTACCTATAATGCGTTACATAAGCATGCTTATGTAACTTTATGTAATTTATGTAATTTGATATATTGCTTTATTGAATATCGCACATAAGGAGACCTACAAGTTTTACTTGTTCCTGACACACGATTGATTTTTAGATTCCAAACTGGAGGCAGCACCTTCTCAACATTATAAATGCGGGAAAATATAAATAAATTTCTTCTTAAAATGTTGTGATTAGTTTAATTTAATTTTTAAGTCGAAAAGATACAAATTAAAATATGTATTAAAGATAAAAAAATTGAAATTGATCGGCAACTTTAAATATTTGAATTTTAAGCCAAATTTTTTGAATGTTCTAATCTAAAATTATTCAATTTGTAGCACCTTCAAATACATATTATTTAATTTTGAAATAAAATGGTATAAAACTAAACTCAAATTGTAGAATCATGAAGGATTCGAGTTTTTTTTAATCTGTCATATTTTTTTGCCCTAAATATAAAACGGTTCAATTTTTAATGTTATAATTTGGAGTAAATTCTTTAATTAGAAGATTCTTATTTTTTAATACTTCAAAATATAAATTGTTTAGTTTTTAAGGTTTAAATTTGAAAATGTGAATAATAATAATCGAGACTTTTTTCAAAACTGTAAAAAACGGGGATGCTTTCCCGAGTGTTGAGTGGCTAGTCTGTTTATTTTTTAATAAGGTTTAATTAAAAATATTAATCTATTTTATCATGTCGTAACAGTTTAATTTCCTAATTTTTTTCAATGGTATAGAATAATATAGAGAAATTTAAATCGCCTAATAATGTTTCAGGGAATAAAATAATCTCTTTGAGCAGGAAATACTTTTTATTTTATGTTGAGCTAGAATCGAGATTAAAGATAGAAAACTCGACTAATTTGAGTGATTACTAATTATTTATAAATTACAAAGGATAAATCATCGGCTTTCCTTCGAGGGCGTTTAAAAGATTTTGAGCCGCTGTTGTTGACATGGAATTTCGAGTATCGATTGTAGCACTTCCCAAATGTGGTATAATTTCTGAAAAAAATTTAACTTTCAGAAAAAAATTCTTTTAGGTTTGGAACTCTCATTTTTAGATTCTTAAAATAATATCAGATAAGGAATGTTAATTAACCGGCATTTGGAAGTTTCAGAAGTTCATGATCAGAAGGAAGAGGTTCTGGATCAACGACGTCAAGTCCAGCCGCAAAAATCGTTTTATTTTTTAGAGCTCTGACCAAAGCATCAGTGTCGACGACTTTTCCTCTTCCCACGTTAACAAAAACAGCATTCTTCTTCATTTTGGAGAAAGTATTATCATTAAATATTTTCAGGGTCTCTGTAGTTAATGGAGTTGCTGCAATCACGAAGTCACTTTGTTCAAGAAGTTCATCTAAGGATACAAATTCTGCACCTAGATCGTCGCCTAGAACAATTCATAATTCAAAAATTTTAAGTTAAAGTCAAATTTTTAATATGACACATTTATAAAATGGTTTATTTTATTCATGATTATCTTATTGGAAAAGGTTCTTACCAGCTTTCTTTCGCGAATGTCCCGTGTAGACAATTTTGCCAATTTCGAATCCTTTGAGTCGTTTAGCAATTGTTTGACCAATATTTCCAAATCCGACGATGCCTATTGTTGATCCCTTTACATCGACTCCTAGCAACCATTGTGGACTGCTTCGCGTATTTCCCCTTTTAAAAAATGAAATTCTTACGTTTAAGACCATGTAATAATTACCCGATTCCTATCAAACCAATATTTTTTTCGCAACAATTTTCATCCACAGAAATCGAGATATCGAGTTAAAAGTTTGTGAAATAAATAAAACGAAGTGCCCAATCTCACCGAAAATTTTTGTAATACGCTCACCGAATGTCGGGGAACCTAGCTACTCTTTTCCAGCTGTCTTAATAAAAGGGACTGAGGAACGTTTGATAGTCCTAAATTTCTTAAAATGAAATTTTTTTTTTAATTTTCCAAAAATAAATTTTTTGTAATTTTGTAACTTTATGAACCTAGATAACATTTATTACGTTTCTTGATAATAAATTTGATTAAAGTTTATGCATTTTGCGAAAGAAGAGTTGCCCTACAATGGTATACAGTTCAATAATAACTTGATAAGTTTCAAACTCACTTTCACTTTTCAGACTTTACACTCTTTCCCCAATTGCCCTCTTTTACCCTTTTTTCAAGAACTCTTCTTTTTCTCTCTGTTTTCATAAATCTTCTCATTTTTTCTCGTTTTTTCGCTTAAATGAAAACTGAATTAGCAGGCCCCAAAAAGAAAATACAACTATTTTTAGTTCAAAAGTCTACTATTATATTTTTGTTTCGGAATCATCTTGTTTGGTTAAAAATTCTACTATTTGGTTGAAAGCTTAATTATTTTATTGAAAATTCAACTATTTCATTAAATTGTAATCTGTTTTGATCAAAAGTTCAAATAATTGGTTGAAAGTTGAACAACTTTGTTAAAATTCATTTTTGAATGTTTAATTCATTTTTTGAAAAATTATCCGTTTTGTTGAATATTCTTTTTTTTGTTTTGTTTGCGAATTAATTTTCTTAACTGAAATAGTAACTACTACATTTTTGGTTCAAAATTGATATTTTGAATTAAAAATTTACCTTTTCCCAATGAAAATTCAAATATTTTGACAAAAATTCATGTATTTTGTTGCAAATTCGTCTTTTCTGGTAAAAAGTTCATCTTTTTGATTGAAAATTCATCCTTTTTGGTTAAAAATACAACTTTTTGGTTGAAAATTAATCTGTTTTGGAAAAGGATTAAACTAATTTGTTGAAAATTCATCTTTTTTGATTGAAAAAATCAACCACTTGGTTTAAAGATAAACTACTTTTAAAAAAATTCATTTTTTTTGGCTGAAGTTATATAATTTTATTTCAAAGTTCATATTTTCGGTTTGAAAATGTAACTTTTTAGCAGAAAATTTGTTGTTTTTTTATGCTTGAAAATTCAACAATAATTGGGCAAAAACTTAAACTATTCCATTGAAAATTAACTTTTTTTGTTGAAAATTTATATATTTGGTTTAAAAATTCAACCATTTTGTTAAAAAGTAATCTATTTTCATGAAAATTGAACTATTTGATGGAAAAGTAACTTTTTGTTGAAAAATAATATTTTCGAGTTGAAAATTCAAGTTCTGTGCAGATAATTCGTCTTTTTGGCATTAAAATTCAACAATTTTGTTGGAAATAGATGTATTTGGTTGAAAATTCGTCTTTTTTGGTAGCAAATTAATCTTCTTGGTATAAAATTCATATTTTTCGTTGAGGATTCAACTATTTTCTAAAAATACGTATTTTTTGGTTGAAGTCAACTTTTTAAAAATTATTTTTTTGTAGATTGGACCAAGAACCGAACTCTAGAGAACGACAGCATTGTCTATGGCTTAATTTTAACTCTTTTTATTCAATTGTGTTACACAAATTGACTTTCTTGAGTTTTTTTAAACTTTTTTTTTAACATTCTTCTTTTCAAACCTTCTTGTGAAATTGTAAAATTCATCTATCTGGTTGAGGATTCAATTATTTTGTTAACAATTCGTTTTTTTTCGTTTACTTCATCTGTTTGGAAATTCGTCTTCTTGTAAGCAATTCATCTTTTATGCTATAAAAATGATCTTTCTTAGTTGAACATGAATATTTTTGTTAAAGATTCCACTTTTCAGGTTAAAAATGTAACTGTCTTTAAAAAAATTAATCTTTTTTGGCTTGAAAATACGACCATTGGTTGAAAATTCAATTATTTTGATAGACATCTTTTTTAGTTGAAAATTAAACTGTTTTGTTACAATTTCGTCCTTTTGGATTGAAAATCTATCTTTTATGGTAGGAAGTTCATCTTTAATAGTAGAAAAAATTTAAACTTTTCGGAGGGGGCTCAAAAATAGCTCAAAATTGGAAACGTAATTTATGGACGGCCTCTTTTATTGAGGAATTAAATTTATCAGGGGAAAATAATATTATTTAAAATTAAGAGATATAAGAAGATAGAAAACAAAAGTTTAGATTCATAATCTAGCTGATATATAAAATTGCAATTATTTTCAAAAACCAGAAGAGGATGAGAATAAAAATTAAACTAACTGTGTCAGCAGTAATCTTCCTTCGAAAGCACGTCTTGATGCATTCAATAAAAGCATCACGGCAATATCAGCAACAGCGGATGTCAAAACGTGAGGAGTATGTCCTACTTTTAGTCCTCTTCTTTTAATTTCGGGAACATCCAAATGGTCATATCCAGCTGACATTGCTGATACTACTTTTAAAGTGGGCCCTGCGAATAAAAATATATTTTTATTTTAGAGAATACGTAAGAATTACTTTCAGGCAATGCAGCTAACTGTTTTTATTTAGAAAGAATAATAAAATATTAATTGCAGACTCTATTTTTCGAATTTATAAAATTATAATATAAATATTGTCCATAAATTTAACATCCAACCAGCAACATTAAGAAATTCGCTATTGACGTCGACGTGGGTAGCAAGAAAAACTGCATCATGGCCAGGTAGAACTCGAAGAATTTCTTCTCTTGTTGGATTGGGAGATGGAATGATAGTTAAGTCACATCTAGAAAAATGGATAGATTTAAAAAATAATAATTAATAGAAACTAAAATTTGTGATTTTTTTAATTTCCAATTTCAGAAGATTTACATAAATAATTTTTTCATTTTGAAAGCTCAAAAAAAGGATTATTTAATTGGATCAAGTTAAAAAAGTAAAATTATCTTTCTATTTAAAAAATTTCATTTGGAGATTGTTCAATTCTGAATGTATTTACCAAAATGTATAAATTTGAAGAGTTCAATTTAATTCTAATTTCTTCAGGGGCTTTAAAATAAAAAATATTGTTCATGTTCAAGTGCTATTATTATGAAAAGGTTCAAGCTCCGGTTTTTTATAGTGCAAACTTAAGAAATATATGAATATGTTATTTTTATTTATTTTTTTTATGTAATTTTTTGTTATTATTATTTTCAGTACTTTAGTTTTCAACCTTTCAATTTAGAATTACATATTTAGTTTTAATGCTTACAGGGTTTCTATTAGATATTTCCTAACTTTAAAGAATTTCAATTAGAAATGCTGAAGATTAAATTTGAAATTATTCCATTTTTAGATCCCTAAATTAGAAATTTAAATTAAGAAACGTCACAACTTGAATCTTCAAATTTATATTTCTTTAAAATTTATAAATTAGAAGTTTATTCTTTAATTTGCGAACCACTTGAAGCTAATGAGTTCCCAATTATTGTTTTAAATATTTTGAAACTTGAAACAAAAAATTGCAGAATTGAAGCTAAATTCCTATCGATAAAACCGAAATTCTGTGAAATTTTATAAAATCAAAAGCAGAAGTATCAGCCCAGATTATTAGCACATAAAATTCGGCGAATTTAAGATATTCTAAAACTGGAAATGCAAGGTTCGGAATATTTCATTGAAAGTTTAAGGCATGCACCGTTCAACCAAGGAAATGTCCGCTTGTCAGGGGAATATGAATATGAATATTTTCAAAGAATATTTAAATACTTTGAAGAATTTTTAGAATTAAAAAATTTCAATCTTAAACTAAGCCTTAGATTTTAAGACTTTCAAGTTATGTCAAGAAAAAAATGCATTTCTACTTCTTCAATGTAGAAAGCACAAACTTTTTTACATTCTCATCTAGATAAGGTATTAGATTTGTGTAAAATTTGATCCCCCCGTTTTTTTGTCAAATGTCCACGTTTTGAGATCCCCTGAACCCAAAAAACATATTTTTACGAATGTGTCTGTATGTATGTATGTATGTCTGTGAGCACGATAACTTTCGAAAGAATTCACCCATTGGATTGGCCTTCGGTATACTCTTTTAGTCTCGTGAACGAAAGGTCAAGTTCGTTAGCCAGCCATTTTGGATGAAAATTCAAAAAGTGAG
>JAABKJ010003003.1:0-26763 GCA_011634705.1 Andricus grossulariae
ACATCGAGTTGAAAATTTGGGATAATAAATAAGAAGCACTAAAAAACGCGGCTCTGGTCCTAAATTTTTATAATTATAAAAAAAGTTTTTTTTGTATATATTTTTTTTTTGCTTTTTTCATAATTATAAAATTTTAGGACCAGTGCCGCGTTTCTTAATGCTTCTTATTTATTATACCAAATTTTCAACTCATGTGGCTATCCCTGTGAAAATAAAATGTGTCGGTAAGGTAGGAAGCCGGTCACGTGACCCACTCGTCACATGGCCATTGAATTCAAGCAAAAAATACGAGTTTTTAACAAAATAGTTGAATCTTAAACAAAGGAGATTGTTTTCAACCAAACAGTTGCATTTTTATCCAAAAAAAAAGATGAATTTTCTACTAAAACAGATGAATTTCTAAACCAAAATGACGAATTTTCAAAAAAATAATTTAATTTTAAACCAAGAAAGATATTAGTTAAATTTTCAACACCAAAATAAGAATTTTTAACAAAAAGTTAATTTTCTATCACAATAGTTCAATTTTCAACACAGAAAAACGAATTTTCAACCATCAACAATGATTTTTTAACAAAATTGTTGAATTTTTAAACCAAATATTAAAATATTCCACTAAAAATGTAATCGTCAGGAGGAAGCAACTGAGAAAAATATAATTACAAAGCGAATAAATTACTAACAAGAATATTATATCAGGATTGCCGCAAAACTTCATTGCCAAAATTCCCTAATTTTTCCCTAACAAATAATATTCAAACACCAGAATCTTGTAACATTGTTAACATAGAATCATTTATAAACGGAATAAAACCATTTTCGATTATAGTTAAAAAATGTCATATTTATTATCCTTGACAGTTACTTAAAGTCCCTTTTATAGAAATTCCCTAACTTTTGCAAGATTTTTTTTCAAAATCCATGAATTTTTCCTGACTTTGTCTGACTAATAAAATTCTCTGACTTCTCCCTAATTTCCAGGATTCCCCTGACCTTCGGCCATCCTGTCTTATGATTCATAATAGTGGTCGATGTTTTAATTTAGAAACTTAAAAAACTGAAACAACTTACATTGATATCACGTAGTATGAACTCTCGGAAGACAAACGTATCTTCAACATTTTCGGCGGTAGATGTGAGTGTGAGATTTCTTAACGTAAGGCTTTCATTGAGAAGAGGCCAGTATTGATGACACTTTGTTCGACCGCGTTCTACGAGCGTGGTCAGCATTACAACTAGAGTGCTGCCAGCTTCCAGAACCATTTGCCAAAAATCCGCTACCGTAGAAGATAGAGGACCTTGTGTTGCGATATATCGATTGATAATACCCGAACCTGGTATCTCCATGTTGACGTAATTAGCGTTGATGTAATCTCCATTCACCGATCCCATTAAAATCACTCGCGTTACATCGTCTGTAATTATCATTAGTTTGTCAACTCATTTACGAAGAATGATAAATTCAGGGCTCAGACTCACTTAAGAGATAAAAAATTGTGTCAATAGTGGCATACATTTTGAAAAATAGTAGCAATATAGTAGCGTGGAATGTTTTAAATAATAAACTTATATATATATTAGTCGTAGGTATTTAGAAATTCTAGGCAGTCAGCCGACGGCCGGCGTTCAGAAGAATTTGGGATTAAATCTTTACCTGGGGTCAAAGTGCCTGGTTTATTGAAGCATTCAGAAGAATACTCAACCATTCTTCTAAACACCTAACGTGTTTTGGGCGAAATATAATTTTACAAAATAATAAGAACAATGATTTTATTTCATATATTTAAAAAGTCTAATTTTCAAGCAAAAAAATACTAGTATACCACAAAACTGTTGAATTTTCAACCTGAGAATAAGAATTTTCAACAAAAAAGTTTACTTTTAACCAATCAGTTGAATTTTCAACAAAATAGTTGAATTTTCAGTTAAAAAGTTTAATTTTTATCAAAAAAAAAAAAAAAAACAACGAATTTTTAACACAGAATATTGATTTTCTACCAAAAATGCGGATTTTCAACAAAATACATAAATTTTTAACCAAATAGTAGAATTTTCAACTAAATAGTTTGGACAATGAACGAGAGGCTGGTTTCAAAAAATCAAAACCAAACAGTGGAATTCCTAAACTAAAAAAGTTCAATTATTAACCAAAAATGGTGTAGTTAAATTTTTATTTAAGAGAATTAATTCTCATTACAGAAACAAATGAATTTTCTACGAAAGTTTAATTTTGTACCAAATAGTTCATTTGTTCTATCAAAGTGTTGAATTTTCAAACGAGAAAGATGAATTTTCTACAAAAAAGTTGAAATCTCAACCCGAGAATTAGGTATTTTCACTTTAACCACCAGCTAACTTCACTTTGTTGAGTGCTGAGGGGAAACAATGGACTAAATGCATGGAAATAGATCAATTTTTGCCCTATTTTGCTAATATCTTCGTAAAAACTAATTTTTTTTTATATCACTGTATTTAAAAAATAGTTTTTATTTTTTAAGAACTACTTAATAAAATAATAAAATGATAATAATTATTATTCATTACGAAGATATGACACAAATAAAGTTTCGTCCCACGCATTTGGTCCATTGTTTTCCCCTCAGCACTTAACGAAGTGAAGTGAGCTGGTAGTAAAAATGAAAATACCTAGTAAGAATTTTCAATAAAAAAGTTAATTTTCAACCAATCAGTTGAATATTCAACAAAATAGTTAAATTTTCAGTAGAAAAAATTAATTTTTATTAAAAATAAAACGAATCTTCAACATAGAAGATTATTTCTCTACCAAAGAAGTCGAATTTTTAACCAAATAGTTGGATTTTCAACAAAGAAAATTACTTTTCTACCAAAAAGATGAATTTTCAACAAATTACATACATTGTCAACTAAACAGTTTGAACAACGGATGTGATACTAGTTTCTAAATTTTTTTAACAAATTAGTGGAATTTTTAGACTAAAAAAAATACATTTTTAACAAAAAGTGTAGTTAAATTTTCATTCAAGAGAATTAATTTTCAAATACAAAAACGAATTTTCTACAAAAAAAAATTAATTTTGTACCAAATAGTTGAATTTTCTACAAGTGTTTAATTTTCAAGCGTAAAAAAAAGGAATTTCCGACAAACCAGTTGAATTTTCAACCCCAGAATATGAATTTTCAACAATAAAGTAGATGTTCAACAAATAGTTAAATTTTCAGTTAAAAAGTTAATTTTTAGCAACAAAAAAACAACTAATTTTCAACTAAAATTATGAATCTTTAACCAACATAAATTAACTTTGAAGAAAGTTGTTAAAAAGATTAATTTTCAACCAAACATTTTAATTTTTAACCGAAAAATCTATGTTCTACCAAAGAGATGATTTTTCAACCAAATAGATCAATTTTCTACCAAATTGTTGAATTTTCGAGCCAAAAATACAATTTTTCTACAAAAAAGTTAAATTTTAAATAAAAAAGTTGATTTTCAATCGAAAAGGATTAATTTATTTTAAGAAATTTGCATTTCTAACCAAAAAATGTGACAGAGACGAATTAAAAAAAAATTAGTCAAGAAAGAAAAAAAATTTCAATCAAATTGTTGAATTTCCAATCCAAAAGACAAATTTTCAACAAAATAGTTGAATTTTCAACCAAGAAGTATGACTTTAATAAAATTGTTGCATTTTCAACAATGTAATTCAATTTTGTACAAAATAATAAAATTTTTAACCAAAAAAGATGATTTCTTAACCGAGTCCGTCTGCATAAAACTTCTAAAGCCCTACGATATGTATATAAATATTTTTTTTTTAAAAGAAGACATACACAAATTAAACAAACCAATATTTTCAAGAAATTCCATAAAATTATATTGATAACTTTTCATTCTATGCAGGTATTTGGAATTTCTAAAAGATTTTATTGTGTAATTTCTAAACTTAATATATATATGCAGAAATGCTATTTTGATATTTTGTTGAAATTTTGAATAAAACTATTGGATTCAATTTATTATACCAGGGTTGCTACATAATTTTGATTTCAAAATTCAAAGCGTTTTCCAGGTTTTTTGAAATGTAATTTTTTTTAAATTCTCAGACTTGCGCTGACAGTTCTATTCCAGAGAGATTAGACTTTTAGAGGAAGATAACATTATCAATAAAGATTAATAATCGTATACAATGAAACTAATTAATCTCGGATTTGAAACATTTACAAAGATAAAGAATATCTTTGAAAATTAATTCCTACTTCACTAATTTCAATAAAATGAACGAGAAATTAAATTTTAAGTGTTTTTAAATTCCAGAAGCCCATATCATAAGTATTCTTCAATAAATAGTTAAATATAAATTTAATATTCAATAATAGTTTAAAGATTTTTTAAATTTGGAATAATTTCTAGGTTTTTAGTTTTTTCTAAATTTAAATTCTTGAAAGCCGAAAAATTTAAATTATCTGTCTTGTTTAATTTCAACTTAATTCTTTTCCAAACTCGAATCTTTTTTATTTGAATTCTTATGAATTAGGAAAGATTTCTAATTTGAAATATTTTCAAAACAGAAAACTTTGAAATTTGTGATATTAATAAAAATGAATGCTTTTATTTAGTAATTGTTCATTCTTGAAGTCATTAATATTCAAACATTGTTCAATTTGGAAATAATTTATTTGATAATTTTTCAATTATAACATTTTTTAATTTTGAAAACTTCTAATTTTATTCATGATTGAATAAAACTTTGTATTTCCTATATATTTGTGTACCTGAAATGATAGATCTTATTTTGGCCAATCAGCAAAAAAGTTCAAAATATTTTTGAAGGGAAAGGAAGGAAATAGTAGAGTCACTTGTTCATACTAGTGGCAAAATAGTGTCATCGCTAAATAAAATGGTCAAATAGTGTCAATAGTGGCGTGAGTCCGAGCCCTGTAAATGCTTAAAACCTTTCTTAGATCAGAATTATACTCACAAGGCGAAATGTCCCTGTATCTATTTTTGTTTTGATTTTCAGGCTTCTTGGATTCTAACGAAGTGAGTTCTAAATTTTTTCTGTAAAGCTGCTCGTATTGTGCGATAAGGGCTCCGCTGGCCAGGCCGTCTGCAAGTAGAAGCATTGACTGCGCCAGGGCGTCAGATCCAACTGCTGTGTGCGGTACATCTGGCACGTATCTGGTAGAAAACAAAGCAATATAAGGGATTCATCGATTATAAAGTTGATAGGAGATTTTGACATATCTACTTTTATTAGAAATTCGATGAAGAACGACAGCTTACCTGTAAGGTGGTTCTTCTTCCGAGTTTTCATCATTTCCAGCAAGTGCGTTGTACAAAGCATTGGGTCTTACTGTCAACGTTAGCTCACCAGTGCCAGTATCGCGAGATTGACGGATTAAATTGACCACGTGCTCATGTAACATTCCGTTTACATCTATACCGTTTATGTAAACAACCTAAAGAGTAGAAGACACGATTAAAGTATTTGTAATTTAATTTAAAAGGCCGTTTTAACACTAAATTATATAAATAAATACCAAAGAAAGTACACCAAATTTTTTGAATAATTTTCTCTGACCATTAATATTTGAACACAAATATTTTAATCTTGTAACATTTTTAACTTAGAATCTTATCGAAGCGGAATACAAAAATTTCAAATTAAAATTAACAATTTCAAATTTATCTATTTACTTCAACCAAAAAAGATGAATTTTTAACAAAATAGTTACATTTTCAACAAAACATTGAAATTTACAACGAATTACTTGCATTTTTAACGAAATTGTTATATTTTCAACTTACAAAGCTGAATTTTTTACCAAATTGTTCAATTTTCAACTTACAAAGCTGAATATTCAACCAAATAGTGAAATTTTCAAACAAAAAAAAGATTAAATTTCAACCAAAAACAGTTGCATTTTCAACCAAATAGTTGACTTTTCAACAAACAAACAAAAAATAATTTTTAACCAAACAGTCGCATTAACAACTAAATAGTTGAATTTTAAAGCAAATAAGACGAATTTTCAACAAATTAGTTGAACTTTTAACCAAATAGTTGAATTTTTAACCTACAAAGATGAATTTCAACCAAATAATCGAATTTTTAATTAAAAAACATTAAACTACAAGAAAAAACAGTTTGCATTTTCAACAAAATATTTGAATTTTTAATCGAGAAGACGAATTTTTTAGAAGACAGTTGACTTTCCAACAAAAAGAACTTTGAATAAAATAGTTACATATTCAAACAAAGAGTTGAATTTTCAACAAAATAATTAAATTTTCAACGAAATAGTTGAGTTTTTATCCAAATAGTTGAATTTTTATCCTAAAAAGATGAATTCTCAAAAAAAATAATAGTTGATATTTCAACCAAAAAAGATTAATTTTAAAACCAAAAGGACGAATTTTTTAACAAGAAGATTAATTTTCTACGATAGAAGATGATTTTGATCAAAATAGATGAATTTTCAACTAAAAAAGATACATTTTCAACCCAAAATGGAAAAGTTCAATTTTCGGGAAAAAAATAATTAAAAAAAAAATGTTCAAATTTTCAACCAAAAAACTACATTTTTACCAAATTTTTCAACTTTTACCCATGTAGTTAAGTTTTCAATTTAAAAAATCAATTCAGCAAAATAGTTAAACTTTCAACCAAAGAGTTGAATTTTCAACTAAAATCATGAATCTTAACAAACAAAACTGATTTTTAAAAGAAGCAGTTGCATTTGTATCCGAAAAAGATTACATTTTTACTGAAACAGATAAAATTTTAAAACCAAACAGACCACTTTTCAAACAAATAGTTGAATTTTCAATCAAGAAAGATTCCAGGTAAATTTTCAACTGCAAAATAGCTATTTTTAACAAAAAGTTCATTTTCTACTAAAAAAGTTGAATTTTCAACCCAAAAAGACGACTTTTCAACAAAACAATTGAATTTTCAATCAAAAAGGATGACTTTTTAACAAAAATGTTGAATTTTCAAAAAATATTGTTAATTTTTAGCCAAACAGTTGCATTAATAACTAAATAGTTGAACTTTAAAGTAGACGAGACAAATTTTCAACAAAATAGTAGAAATTTAATTAAATAGTTAAAGCTTCAACCTACAAAAAAGTAGAAATTTTAACCAAAAAGAATGACTTTAACAAAATTCTTGCATTTTAAACCGAATAATGAAATTTTTAACTAAAAATATAATCGTCAGGAGGAAGTAACTGCAAAAAAAGGAAAGACAAGAACATTAAATTATTAACAAGAATATTATATCTTGTTGGTCGCAAAACTTTATTTTGAGAATTAACCATTTTCTCATTTTCTCTGCCCATTTAATATTCAAAGACCAGGATCTTAATCTTGTAACATTTTCAACATAGAATTTTTTATAAACGGAATAAAAAAAATTAAAATTAAAAGGTAAAAATGTCAAATTTATTATCCTTGTCATTTACTTAAATTTCTTCTTATAGAAATTCCCTGACTTTTGCAAGATTCTTTCCAAAATCCCCGACTTTCCCCCGACCAATGAAATTCCCTGACTTTTCCCTGATTTCCAGGTTTTCCTTGACCTACGGCCACCCTGGCTTAAAATCAATATCATACCTGGTCGCCTTCATTTAATTTAGGATAACAACGATCGGCGGGTGTATTTGGCGCAACACGAGACACCAATATGGGCATTTCTAGATCTAGTCCACCTTTCACGTTGAATCCAAATCGACCTTGTTCATCTGGTGTTAATCGAATTGTGACCAATCCGTCTTCCAGAATCTAAAATGAAACAAATACAATTACCCGTTAGATAAATTACTTCTTTCCATTTGTTTGAATCACACAGAAATTGAATCAGCCATCTACCTGTGGAGCTGGCGAACTTGTAGGCTCACTATAATCCGGAATATCATAAATATTTCGTTCAGTGGCCGTATCGTCGTCTGCGTAACTTATGACGCGAGATCCTAAGACTGGAGAAAACGCGCCTCCTTGAGTATGCGTTCCGGTAATTTCGTCTCTGACAGACAAAAACCCTCCCTCGCTTTAGAGCAGAAAAAAAGACAACAAATAATTGAAAGAAATTAAATGGATTACAGGGGTTTTATATAAAAATAAAATGTGACTTGAAAAATACGCACTCATCACTAGGATTTCCTTCACCCCAAGCCTGCCGCGGTTCACGAGCACCAAGAGATTGAACCTTATTGTCGTAAGGCCTTGGTGGTCTCGCCGGAGGTAGAACTGCTTTTCCCTTTTCTTCGATAATAGGACCTTGTGTTATGCCGTGTACCAATCGCTTACTTGGAGATCTGCACGGAACACTGCGATCAATGTTACTGAATTTTACCAGTGACGGGCAAGTTACTTTTTGAAAGAAACTGGTTATCGTTACCGTTGTATCACGAAAAAAGTAACCAGTTGTCGTTATCGTTACCATTTCAAAAAAATTCAAGCTTATTTCTATCTGTATTCAGGGCTGCACAGATACATTAAGTCACTCTTCTTTCTCAAATCACTTTTTAGTTACTTCTTTCAATAAATTAAAATAAAGATTCAATACAAAGATTCAATGGACCCTTTTGGCATTTTCAATTTTTTTAATTCACCTTCAAGCTTGATTTCGTATGAATTTTATCGAATTCTCTTGAATACACTTGAATTCTTCTAAATTCACTCTAATTTTACTGAAATTCAAGGCATACTTTGGAGTTAAAAAATTTCTTTTTCAATTCATTTGGGAATTTACCCTGAATTTTTATTAATTCATACAGAATTATTTTAAATTCTTTTTAATTTAACCTGCATTTTTTTTAATTGACTTATTCGAATTCTTCTAAATTCACTCAATTTATTGATTTTTTTTTAATTCACCCTGAACTCTTTTATAATCACCTTGAATTATTAGGCATTTCATCACGTTCTTTTGTGCTCCCTTAAATTTTTCTCATTTCATTCCAAATTTAATGAATTTCAATGAGTTTTAAAAATATCCTTGAATTGTCTTCAATTCAGTTGAATTTTTTATAAACTCCATAGCATTGTTCTCACTTTCCTTAAATTGATCTAATATCACATTTTACTTTATATTTTTTTTATTATGAATCCCATAGAATTCTTCTCATTTTCCTTCAATTTCTCTAAATTCACTCGAATTTTATTTAATTCGTTGGTTTATTTTTTTCAATTAACTTAAATTCTGTTGAATTTGTCCCGAATTCTATTCACTTCTATTTTACCTACTCAAATCGATAGAAATTTTTTTATTTACAAATTTTTTTCAATTATAATTCCCTGGAATTCTTCTAAAACCACTCTAATTTTACTGAAATCATTGGAAAAATTTTTATTTCTTGAATATTTTTCAACTTATTAGAATTCACCCTAAATTCTTATTAATTTACCCAGAATTCCTTGGAATTCTCTGGATTTTTCAACTCTCGACGAATTATTTTAAATTCACTTGAATTCTTCTAAATTCACTCAATTCTATTCAATTGAATGGATTACAATTGTTTTAGTTTTTTTTTATTCATACTGAAGTCTTTTGACTTTTTCTCACTTCATTTCAAATTTAATGAATTCAATGCATTTTTTGATATTTTTAAATTGTTTTCAATTCAGTTGAATTTTTATCAATTCCATAGAATTTTTCTCACTTTCCTTAAATTTCTCTAATATTTACCGAATTTTTTTATTCGCTCAAATTCTCACATTTTATTCAATTTGGCAGAATTTTTTTGGTTCTTAAAATTTTATACACTTCTAAATTAATTTTAATTCTGGTACAATGGGATATTTAGATTTTTAGAATTGTCCTTGAAATCCACTCAATTCAAGGGATCGTTTCTGGGATTCTCAATTTTTTAATTCAACCTGAAGACTTTTATATTCACCTTGAATTATTGCCGATTTGATCAGATTCTTTTTCACTAATTCTACTCACTCCAATTTGTCTAAATCCAATGTCATTTTTTGGGTTTTAACCGATTTGTTCTATTCACTTGAATTATTTTTCATTTATCTTGGATTCATATGAAATTCATCGAATTCTCTTGAATAACCTTGAATTCTTTTAAATTCACTCTAATTTTACTGAAATCAATAGAATATTTTTTAGTTATTTGAATTCATTTGAAATTCAACCTGAATTCTTATTAATATATCCTGAATTCTTTTAAATTCTCTTGAATTACCTTGCATTTTTTAATTTACCCTGAAATTTGTTGAATTCGCTTTAATTCTTCTAAATTCAGTCAATTCTACTCAATTCATTGATTTTTTTTAATTTACTTCACATTCTTAAGAATTTCATCAAATTCTTTTGAATTGCCTTGAATGTTTTTATTTACACTGACACTTTTTGAATTCACTTTATTTCTTGTAAATTCACCCAATTCTACTCAATTCATTGATTCTTTTAATTGATCTAGCATTCTTAGGCATTTCATCAAATTCTTTTCAATTCCCATGAATTTTTCTCAATTTATTCAAAATTTAATTAATTTTATTTTTTATTTTTGTTTATTATGAATTTCATAGAATTCTTCTAATTTACCTTAAATTTATCTTAATTCGCTCGAATTTTAATTAATTCGCCACGAATTCTATTTACTTCCATTTTACTCAAATCGATAAAAATTTTTTATTTTTAAAATTTTGTTCAATTATAATTCCTTGGAATTCTAAATTCACTACAATTTTACTCAAATCAGTGGAATATTTTGAATTTTTTTTAACTCATTCGAATTAACCCTGAATCCTTTGGAATTCTCTTGATTTTTTTAACTCTCGATGAATTCACTGGAATTGTTCTGAATTCACTCAATTCTATTCAAATGAATGAATGATTTTTTTTAAATTCACACTGAGGTCTTTTAAACCTGCCTTGAATTTTTACGCATTTTATTAAATTCTTTTGAATTTCGTTTAATTCTTTTAAATTTACTCCAATGTTACTGAAATCAGTGGTATCTTTGGAATTAAAATTTTTTTTTCAATTCGCTTGATTTTTTTTAATCCACCTTGAATTTAAATGAGTTTTATCGAATTCTTCTCATTTTCCTCAAATTCTTTTGAACTCGCTCGATTTTTATTTATCCTGAATTCTTTACAATTCATCTGGAATTCTTACAAATTCCATCGAATTCTTTTTAATTCAAAAGAACATTAGTCACGTTTGGTCACTTTTCCACTTTTTTCAAGTAAATTTGGCTGCGGCAGCCCTGTGTATTCTTATTTTATTTTTAACATCCATAATTTTACAAAAGCTTCGTCGTTCAATTAACCCCTTCTCAAGTTCAATATGATTCCTGCTGTACTAAAGAATCTTTCGAAAACCAGACGCCATAATTTGAATAGTGAAAATAAAAAATGAAGTAACTAAAAAAGTAACGATTTTTCGAATTACTGTTACTGAGAAAATGTAACTAGTTACCAATTCGTTACTTATTTACAAAAGTAACTTTGTTACCACTATCGTTACCAAAAAAAGTAACTAGTTACTTTCCATCACTGAATTTTACATAAATAGGTACACGTCAATCATTTTAAATTTAATTGTATTACCTTATAAATGTCCTCTCTACTCTAGCACGGTGCTTTCCATCTTCCACTGTCTGGAACTCCGTGCGACCAGAATATGTAAATCGACTGCTTAAAGTGAGTGGAAACCGTCGAGGTCTCATCTTCGGACTGTGGAGTCTGAAGAACGTGTGGTGCTCTACACAGGCCTTCCACAAGTTTTTCGAACTACGATATGTTTGCATGTTGAAACCCAATAGTGTGTCATAGTTTTCCGACTGCAGCAGAAAAAGATTTGCATTAAAATTTATAACCTAGATTCTTATTTTCTCAAATACGAAATCTTTTCCATTTTAATTTTTTTTTATAATAAATTTTTAATATCGAAAGTCTTGCCTGAAGGGCGACAGTTTATTTTATAATTTTTAAGACCTAAGTAAACAAAGTATATTTTCAGTTTAATTCATTTACAGCTCTGAAATTATTTTACTTTATTATATAATTTTTTCCAGGTCCATTCTGTTTGAATATTAAATTTTAAATAGTGAGTCTTTCCCAGATCATTTTATAATTTGTAAGACTAAAACAAACATAATACCTTTTAACCTTGATTCATATATTCCTCTAAAATTAAATATGACAGGGATTACAGTGCAAAAAAGGGGGATTAGGGTAATTTTTTTCACGAAAAAGATGGGAAAGATTAAACATTTCAACATTTAAAATCCTTCGAAATTTGTCTTATTCCTTCATATCCCTTAAAACTGTTGATATCCGTAAAAATCCCTTGAAATAACATCTAATTTATTATTATTATTCCCTAAGGTTCTCTAGCAATTCTTTAAAATCCCTGGAAATCGTAATTATCCATTAAAATAAGTGGAAATCATTTGAAATTTCATGAATATAAATTAAATTACTCCAAAAACCCATTTAAATAAAATGCAGGTGTGCCAAGTGCGCGCTCACGTCCCTGGATTTTTATTTCCTAATATTAGAAACATACATTATTTCAAAATCCACAATATGAAATTTTTAAATATGAAGTTGAAAATTTTTTTTAAAAGAGTTAAGTAATTTAAAAATTGATTAATCCTTGTTAGTAAGATACGTTTGAAAAAACTCTTACTTTCGTAATTTTAATATTTTCATGGATACCGATATTTCTTACGTATTTGCAGATCTTAACTGTTTCCATTAATATTGTTAGTCACATATTGTTAAATTTTAAATAGCAATATTTTCAATAGGTTCAATTAAACATTTTTTCTACTTGAAAAATTGACACGCACAATTGATCATTCAAAAGTTATTGAATTTAAAACGTCTTGAAATGGTCTAATATTACAAAGTCGAAATTTTTAATTTCAAACACTTATTAATTGAAATTGTCTAAGAACTAAAAACAGAACCTATTTAAAATTTTTTAAATGTACTGAATAAAACTAAAAGATGAAAATTGTCAAAATAAACCCCGAGGGATAAAATAATTTTAAACAAAAAATTGTTTCAGTAAAAAATTTTTTTAAATAAAAAGGCCATTTTTGGTTTTATTTTGGTCCCAAAGAAAAACTTAGGTTTCTTTATATAAGAAAAAGTATGTGAAAGACGTTTCTTTAAATGTTGATAAATCTTTACATCAATTAAATATTACATGGAACGCATATATAAAGAAAAAAAAATTTAACATCTACTAAAAACTGCGCTTAAATTTGTCGAACTGTTAAAATGTGGCTTTTGGTAGTTTTTGAAAATTTTTTAAATTCTAGAACTTATTAAATTTGTATTCAATCGAAAAATGTCATTATGATCAGTTGTGAATCTTGTAACTCTTATTTGAATTTTGCTCTAATCGAACAATAATTTTTAAAATATGTCTAACATAATGAAAATAGTTATTCAAAATTAAAATAAAGAACCTTCAATGTAGACAGACAGACCATTGTACTTAATTATAATTAATTTCCAAAATATTTTATTTCTATAGATTCAACGAAAAAATATTTTACCTTTATAGTTGTATTTAAATCCTAAATAATTTAGTTTGAAATTAGTCAAGGTTGAAGAAAAGTAAAATTAATTATAATAGATAATTCTCTGAATTAAAAAAAAAGCTTTCAATAATCGCGGTAGCATTTAAAGCTTTTAATCGAATAATATTGTAGGTGTGAAGCGAACAATTGAATTGAAAAAGAGAAACATAGGGGAATAGGGGAAAGACTGCGTACCCTGATATACCTTAAAAAATAACTGGAACCTAAAATTCAAAATTACAAATACTAGAATCCGAGACTCCTAAATTATATTGAGACTCATTTAGAAAAACTTACTTGTTCCCTTCTAAGCTGTATGAAAAACTGTTTGCGCTTGAAAGAAATTTTCACGATTTTTGACCAAGAAAATACGTTAATCTTTATGTTGTTTTGAAAAACGACCAATCCTATCGACGTCACACCTAATTGTATTTCCTTGTTTGTGGAATCCTGTAAAAGTATACAAAGTGATGACAACAGTTTTTAGTATAGTAGTGAAGTAGCGAAACTTACGTGATGCAAGGTCGATATTGAATTAAATAAAAATTGTATTAAATAAATTGAAGCATATTACCAAATTAAGAACAACAACAAACATGCATACCCTTGCCTTATGTAATTCGACTCCATACATATCTAGCCGTTTTGCATGATCCAAGAAGTTAAATTCTGCATCCGCTGGTAGTTGTCCCCTGGAAAGGAATACACATTTTTAGATTCAAATTACTTTAACCCTTCGAGTACATAATGGATCCATTTGACCAACAACAAATTTTTGATCGAGAAAAAACAAATTTTTTGTGAATTTTTTAAAGTATGTTAAAGACTTTAAAGACACTTATAATACTTGTAAATTACTTTAACATACTTAAAAGTATACCTCTAAACTTTGGTGAGTAAAAAGGTTCAGTAGTTGTGAAGTTATACACGATCAAAAAGTGAACAGGGTCAGATTGACCCAGAGTGTAGATGTTCGAAAAAATAGGTGTGTACTCGAAGGGTTAAACAATATTTTTTGTTTGCCAAAGACTCATACTTGTGTAGTTTATGCAATTCGGCAATTTTCTTCTCCATTTCTTCAGTTTGTCCAGGGATTAATTGCAGGCGGGACAGGTAGCCAGCACCATGCTCTTCCGGAAGAAAATCTCCTAACTCAGCTATAAGAGAAAACAATGATTTAATACGAACCAATTAAAACATAATTGTATACAGGGTGTCTACTCAAATTCTTAAACAAATCCCTGGCTATTCCAGGATTTTTACACGTTTTTTTTTTTTTTTTTTTAATACGGAGCCATTCAAATATTAAATATATCATTTTTATAACAATTCTGAGCCACACCCCTTCAAAGCATTACATATTACTTAAATAACCCCTTTAATTATCCATATGTGAATGGTTAAATTGTAAGTTAATAAATGTATTAAGCAATCGGAAATAAGGACATTTTTCACAACAATAGGGGAACAATTTCATTTAAGTAAAATTACTGTAGGTACTATATTAAATTCAATTTTAAACGCTTCAAGTTCCTAACATTTAAAGTAAAAATATTGCATTTTCAACAAAATAGAGGAATTTTTAATCAAATAGTTGTATTTTTAACAAAAAAGGTCAATTTTGAACCTGAAAATTGATTTGCTACCAAAAAGATTAATTTTCAACGAAAGAGTTAAATTTATTAATCAAGGATATAAGGTTACAACTACTTTGATGAATGCTCAATCAAAAAAATGCATTTTTAGAAAAGTAGTTCAACTTTCAACCAGGTAGTCGAATTTTTAACAAAAAAGATTAATTATCAAAAAAAATGTAGCAGTTGATATTTCAACCAAAAAAGATTTATTTTCAAACAAACACAGATGCATTCAACAAAAAATACCAATTTTCAACTAAATAGTTGAATCCTTAATCAAAGCAGATTATTTTTAAACCAAACAGTTGTATTTTTAACCAAGAAAAGATAAAATTTTTACTAAAAAAAAGATGAAATTTGAAACCAAAAAGGCGAATTTTCAACAAAAAGAGTTGAATATTCAACCAAGCAAAATTTTTCAGTCAAGAAGGAAATCAAATTTCAACCAAGTAGTTGAAATTAAAAGCCAAAAAGACAAACTTTCTATAGAACAGTTGAATTTTCAACCCGAAAATATGAATTTTCAATAAAAAAGTTAATGTTCAACCAAACAGTTGAATTTTCTACAAAATAGTTGAATTTTTAAGCCGAAAATAGGAATGTTTAACAACAAAATTAATTTTCAAAAAAGCAGTTTAATTGTTTAAAAAATAGTTCAATCCTTAACCAAAACAGACTAACTTTCGAAAAATAAAAATATGAAGTTTCAACAAAAAAATTAATTTTCAACCAAGCAGTTGAATTTGCAATCATATAGTTGAAATTTCAAGACAAAAAGGCGATTTTTGACAAAAACTGTTATAATTTGAATCCGAATGAATTTGTAACAAAAACGTTAATTTGTAACCAAATAGTTGACATTTCAAGCTAAAAAGATGAATTTTCTATAAAAATGTTAAAGTTTTAACCCAAAAATATGAACTTTCAACCAAACAGTTGAATTTACAAACGAACAGTTGAAATTTCAAGCTAAAAACGCGAATTATCCACAGAATAGTTAAAATTTCAACAAAAAAATATGAATTTTCATTTAAAAAAAGTTAATTTTCAATCAAATAGTCGAACTGTCAACAAAAGATTTTAATCCTCAACCTAAACAGATTAATTTTCAAATAAAACAGTTGAATTTTCAACCCGAAAATATTAATTTAAAAAAAAGAAGTTCATTTTCAATCAAACCGTTGAAATTTTAAGGTAAAAAGATGAATTTCCTACATAATATAGTCAAATCTTTACCCCGAAAATATGAATTGTCATCGAAAAACTTAATTTTCAATCAAATAGTTGAATTTTCAACAAAATAGTTTAACTCTCAACTAAAACAGATTAATTTTCAACTAAACAGTTGCAGTTATAACCAAGAAAGATGAAATTTCTACCAAAAGAAATGAACTTTTCCACTAAAAATACAAGTTATCAACAAAAGAGATGAATTTGCAACCAAGAAAAATTTTTCAGTCAAGAAATAAAAAGAATTCAACCGAATTGTTGAATTTTTAATTTATTAATATTAAATACATGAGTATAAATCCAGCACTATACATTTATTTTTACAAATGAAAAAACTATGTTATTTAATTTAATATTGCAACTGTTTAAACAAATTTTATCACGCTCAGAAATACTCCCTGACTTTTCCCTGACCATAAAATTCCCTAACATTGCCATGTTTTCCAGGTAAGTAGACACCCCGATATAAGTAAATTTAGTAATCTGGTTAAATCTACTTACATTGGACAGTATAGCTGGCTATAAGGCAAGCCGTACTCGGAGGTAACTGAAGCCTTCCTTGAAGAATATCTCTTCTGATTTGTAAATAAAACTGATACCTAGTATACTCTTCCTGCAATTTGCTTGGATCGGATACATAAAATTTCACTCTGAAGAAAAACTGCCCACCTAAAGTACAAAAATGTTTAGTTACTGGCATTTTTTTTTCTTTACTAGAAATTTATTTTCAAATTTAAGCCCTCAAAGCTGAATAATTTATAATTTGAAGTATTCAAATAAGAATCTCCAATTTACGGAATCTGATGAGGAATAATTCAAAATTTGAAACATATAAAACTGAAAGTAATACATTAAAAATTAAACAATTTCAAACTCAAAACATCAATATTATGCAAATCGAAGCTTTCATAATTAAACAAACATCAAATAATGAGAGACATTAAAAATTATACAATTCCAAAGTAGAAGACATAAAAGTGAACGATTTTTATTTTCAGCTTTTCAAACCGAAAAATTAATTCGAGTCGTAATTGGATAAGTTATTCTACTAAAACTAAGAATTACAAAAATTCCCAATCAAAGAATAAATTCACTTTTATTTTTACAAAGCATGATCTTTACCCTTACTTCTTATCTGTTTCTTCACCGGTTTAGAAGGATCCAACCATCTCTGTAAAAGAAATTGAAAAATATTATAACCACATCTAATCTGTACGTTAAGATTATGAATCATATTATTTTCCTACTCTTATTGACTTTTTTACGCACCATCACATCTGGGTTAGGAGATGAGGATGTTATGGCTCCATTTTCAGAATATTGGAGACCAAAATAGTCTTTTTCTATGAGTTCTAAATGTTGAAAGACCAGATCCAAGAGAACTTGTCCTTTTGCTCTTTTCTGTAATGCAAATTTTCTTGTTAAGTTTATTGTTCTCTTTATGTCCTCATCTCATATTAGAGTCAGGGTGTGTGCTATCTAACGGATGATTTTGAATTCCCGGTTTTCTCACGGTCAATTGTTAATTTTTATCGGCCAATTTATGTAAAGAGTTTTAAAAAATTTGAATGATGATAAACAATTTTTAAAGATCTCATGCGATTTCTAAACAGGTTGAAAATTTTTAAAGATTTCTGAAAAGGGACAGGAAACGTTGGCAACAAAATTATAATTGTGAGTTGGAACATAAGATCATTTTTGGTCATAAGAATTACAATTCTGATTCGGTGCAGAAAATTTTGCAAAAGAATGACAATTCTGATTTGGAATAGAGAATAAATTATATTATAAATTATATATAAATTATATTATAATAAATTGTAATCATTTCAAGAAATATCGTGAATGGAACAAAAAAATTTGTTACTACGCTTAAATTTCAACTTGAATTTAAATTAAATTGTTTTATTTACTAAATTAAAAAAATGAGAATTTGAACAAATCTTTTTATCAGGACGTGTAATTCCCTGTTCCAAGTGAGAATTATATTAACTTACAAAATTTTGCATTATAATTCAGAAATATTGTAACTTTCCTTTTCCAAAATTTGGAAGAGGGAAGTTCAGACTGTGACGAATTCTGACTTGCAACAGGATTTTTTTTGAATTCTTCAAAATCAGAATTAAAATTCTTTTCTAAAATTTCCGTTCCATGAAAAAAATTCCCTGTTCCAAAGTGAACCCAAAATGAAAATTATAATTCTTTTAGAAAATTCTCTATCCCAAAGTAAAAATTCTAATTCCTTGTGGAAATTGCCTGTCCTAAAGTCAAAATTATCATTCTTTACGAAATTCCCTGTGCAAAAGTCAAAATTATAATTCTTTACGAAAACTCCCTGTCCTAATTGTCAAAATTGTATTTCTTTACTGAAATTCCCAGTCACATTCCGTCTTTTTTCCAGTTGAACCAAATTCCCGGTCATTTCCCGGGTTTCTCGATTTCCCAGACAGACAAGACACTCTGATAGTGTTGTTAAAATAAATGTAAACGTATACGATTGAATAAGATCATGACATTATGAAACATACATCTAACTGAAATGTGTGTTGAGTATCATCAAGGAAAACAACAGTCGCTGAAAGAGACTTCAACCTCCGGTCTCGCGCCAGTTCTGCACCTCGGACGTGGTAGCTCCCACTGGAGCCACTCAAAGCTCGTCGTGATACACTTTCAATCATCTCAAGAAAGCAAAGGTGAATTAACCACCTTCGCGGCACCACCTCTCTGCCACTGTGTCCACCTAAATTGCGATTAAATTCAAAAATAAGAGTTACATTTTCTGTATTTTATTTGAAATTTTTTTAAAGGAGTGCAAATTCATTTTTTTTTTGTATCCTACACATACAGGGCTGCCACAGACTAATGCGATTGAAAAAAAGTGACTGATTAAGGCTAAAAAGTGACTAAAAGTGACTACAGTTCACACAAAAAGAGGCGTGTAATGCCAATAAAAACACTTATCTACTAAAAAATTTCGATTCCATTACACTTTTAATTTATCGGCTTGCATACACAAGATTAGATGAAATATTATTTTAGAACAAATATATAAAAATTTTTAAAAAATTGGTCCAGTTGTTTATAACGTTTAGTTTTCTTTCAATTTACAAGAAACTTAAAAAAAAAGTTCTAAGTTTAAAAAGTGATTAAAAAAGTAATAAATGTTTTTTGGTTGAAAATTCAACTATTTGATTGAAAATTTGCCTTTTTTGGTTGAAATTAGAATATTCAATTATGAATTATTAATTCAATTGTCAATTGTACCAATAATATAGAATATTAATATAATTTCGTATTTACTCCTTAGAATTTGAAATTACAAAAAGTTAATTTTAAACCAAGAAAGATGAATTATCAACCAAGTGGTTGAATTTTCAATTGTACCAATATCAAAGAATTTCATCCTAACGCCTTCTTAATTTTTTAGAATTTATTTTCTCTAACTTATTAATTTATTTTATATAAAAGGAAGGGTGCTTCCAAACTTTTAACTAACTTAAATATTTAAATAAAAATTTTAACAAAAAAGTTTAAAAAATTAATTTTCAAACAAAAAAAAATCTTCAACAAAAATAGTTTAATTTTCAACCAAAGATATTCCCACATTCAGTCAAAAATTATATTTGTTATGAAAAAGAAAATAATGAAAATACCCCACCGCCAATTAATGTGTGGACATCCATTTTTTAGTATTTCATTTTTTTTAGTTTTGAATTGTTAATTTTATGAATTCTGAAAAGATTGTTTAATTTTTTACTAAAAAAGATACATATTCAACCAAAAATTGAATAATTACATTTTCAGACAAAACCATTAATTTTCAAACAAAAAAAGACAAATTTTCAAAACAAACAGTTAAATCTTTAAACCAAGAGATGAATTTTCAACTAAAATTATAAAACACCAAGCCAAAAAAATTAGTTTTCAACGGAGTCCTTCAACTTTCAACTAGATAATTGAATTTACAACAAAAAATGCTCAATTCTCGTCCAAAAATGTAATAGTTAATATTTCAATCAAAAAATACGAATATTCAATGAAATATGTAGTTGAATCCTCAACCAAAAGAGATTAATTATTTTCAACCAAACAGTTCCATTTTGAACCAAAAAAAAGATTGAATTTCTACTAAGAGTGAATTTTCAATAAAATAGATGAATTTTCAACGAAATACATGAATTTTCGATAAAAAAATTAATTTTCAACTAAGAAGATTAATTTTTTACCAAAAAAGATGAACTCCCAACAAAATACATGAATTTTCAACTACATAGTTGAAGTTTCTACTAAAAAAAGAGGAATTTTCAATAAAAAATGGAATAGTTAAATGTTCAGTTAAATAATTAAATTTCAACAAAAAACTGTAGATTTACAAGGCTTGTAGATTTCATACATAGATTAATTAAATTTTTTTTGTTTTTTTTTTTTAATAAAATCTTAAGTGTTATTTTCCTTAATGAAAGTGACTATATTGTCTTTTTCTTTAAAGAGAGATTTGAAAAAAAGTGACTAAAAGCGACTGTGTGTCAGCCCTATACACATAACATGAAGCATCTCCAGTATCAAACAAATGCAATCCAATTTTTTATGTACAGATAGAATGTAAAAGTAATTCATGCCTCTAAACAATCCTGATTAAATTGTCGTAAAGCGTATTTTTAATGTAATTTCTGCTTAAGTTCAAATTACTTGAAATCAATTTTGAAAAATTGTTTGCTCATGTAATACGTTAATTACATCAAGATTCAACAAACAGTAAGATACGTAATAAATCTTACCTTTCTATATACTAAAATTAAACAAAAATAGTTTTTTGTTCTAGAAAACAAACTGTTCTAAGGTTATGTGCAGTCATGTGTTTCTTCCGGTAAATTAAAATTATCATTGAAAGACGTTTATGTCATATGAACTCGAAGCCATAATTTGTATATTTGTTATTGCAATAAGTAAAAAGGGATAATTACATTCCACTGAGGCTATCAACACTAAATTTATTAAAATTTCCTACTGTCCATTGAGTTATATAACTTTGTGGGTACTATTAGAGTGTATGCCGAAGTAATATAGAGCACAGTATTCTCAAAATAGTTTAAGCATAAGGCTAATCTAAATTCTCGCGAATCTGAATTTCTCTGTTGGTACTCTTGCTGTGAATTCTCACACTGAAGGTTTCCGTAGTAAATTAGAGCTTTCATGAGATTATCAACATGCAGTTTGTTAAATTCATTCATTAAAATATATCTTACTATGTGTATTAAAACTTTTACTTTTTTTAATAACGTTTTTCAAAACGTAAAATACCATATCCTTTTCGAAAATAAAAATTCGTGTAGTTAGATAGAAGTTGTCACACTTAAAAGAGGACAACAAAAGGATGTGCTTGAAGTTCGAAACCTTCAAATGAACGAAATTTGGTATTGATACAGAGTATACTCAAATCCTGGAAAAATTCCCTGATAATTCCAGGTATCTCAAGTCATTTCCAGGTATAATTTTTCATAGTACGCAGTCATTAAAATACTTCGCATTTTTTTAAACAATCGACTCGGAATATGTATACAGTTTCGCGATTTTATTATAAATAACGTTTTTTGTCACTTTCTAGGGACTCAATTAATATGTTTAATTTATAAAACTTAGACAAATTATTATTTGTCTCTAAAGTCCATGAATTTGAAAACTAATTCAAACAAATTTTCATTTTACCTTCTTATACTTAAAATTCAGAGCATATTTAGTAAATATTGCAAAAATATTGCATTTTCAATTAGATGAATTTTTAACCAAATAATTGTATTTTTAACCAAAAAGATCAGTTTTCAGCCAAAAATGGAATAGTTAAATTTTCAGTTAGAAAAATTAATTTTCATCTAAAATTCTGAATCTTCACCTGGTTTAGTTGAATTTCAAAACGGAAAGATGAATTTTCAACTAAAATGTTGAATCTTTAACTTGAATAGTTGAATTTTCAACCAAAAAGATTAATTTTCAAACATAATGATTAATTTGCAACTAAAATGATGAATCTTTAACGGAAATAGTTAAATTTTCAACAACAAAAAATGAATTTTCAGCCAAGAAAATTAATTTGTACCAAAAAGACGAATTTTCAACAAAATACATGAATTTTCACCTAAAAGAAGATAAATTGTCAACCAAAAAATGAAAAGTTAAAATTAAATTTTAATCAAATTGGTGAATTTTCAACTAAAATAATGAATCAACTGGAGTAGTTGAATTTTCAACCAAAAAGAAGAATTTTTAATCAAGAAGAATCATTTATACCAAAAAAATACGATTTTTCAACAAAATAATTGAATTTTAAAATAAAAACGATAAATTGTCAACGAAAAATTGAATATTTAAATTCTCAATTAGAAAAATTTATTTTCAACCAAACTGATCAATTTTCAACTGAAATGATGAATCTTTAACTGGAATAGTTGAATTTTCAACCAAAAAGATTAATTGTCCACCAATAAGATGAATGTTCAACTATAAAGATTAATTTTCAACTAAAATTGAGAATTTTTAACTGGAATAGTTGAATTTTTAACCAAATAGATGAATTTTCAACTAAAAAAGATATATTGTCAACCAAAAAATGAAAAGTTAAATTTTCGGTCAAAAAAATTAATTTTCAATCAAACTGGTGCATTTTCAAATAAAACGATGAATCATCGACTATAATAGTCGAATTTTAAACTAGAAAGGTGAATTTTCAACTAAAATGATGAATCTTTGACTGGAACAGTTGAATTTTCAGCCAAGAAGAATAATTTCTACCAAAAAAGAGGAATTTTTAACCAAGAAGATTAATTTCTACCAAAAAGAAGAATTTTCAACCAAAAAAAGATGAATTGTCAACCAAAAATTGAATAAATGTTCGATTAAAAAAAATTAATGTTCAACCAAAGAGATGAATTTTCAACTAAAATGACGAAATATTCATTTGGAAATATTACATTTGCAGTCATAAAAATAATTTTCAATTGGAAAAAACAACTAATTTTTAAAGAGTAGTTACATTTTCAATCAAAGTGATGAATTTTCAACTAAAATGATAAATCTTCAAATGAAATAGTTGAATTTTAAACAAAAAAAATGATTTTTCAAATAAAATTATGAATCTTTAACTAGAATAATTGAATTTTCATCAAAAACATTCACTTTCAATCAAACAGATTAATTTCTACCAAAAAAAGACAAATTTTCATCTTAAAAAATATGATTTTTCAACAAATAATTGAAATTGAATAGTTAAATGTTTGGCTACAAAAATTAATGTTCAACCCAAGAGATGAATTGTTAACTAAAATGATGTAATATTGAACTGGAATAGTTACATTTTCAGTTTGAAAAAATTCATTTTCAACAACAAAAAAACAATTTTTAACAAAATAGTTCAATTTTCAACTGGAATAGTTAAATTTTCAGTAAAAAAAAATTTTAGCCAAATACGAATTTTAAACAAAATAGCTCATTTTTCAACGAAAGCAATGAATTTTCAATTCAAATGATGCATCGCCAACCAAAAAAATTAATTTTTAACAAAACAGTTTAACTTTCAAACAAGTAATTAAATTTTCATTTTTGTTGTTGAATTCAACAAAAGAGACGACTTTTCAATATGAGTTGAATTTTCAACAAAGAAAGATTTTTCAGTCAAGAGAGAGAAAAAATTGCAAACAAACTGTTGAATTTTTAAGCAAACACATGTATTTTCAACCAAGAAGATTAATTCTATACGAAGAAGAATAGATTTTCAACCAGAGACCTCAATGTTCGACTAAAAACGATAAATTTTCTACCAAAAATAGAATAGGTAAATTTTCAGGTTAAACAAAATTTTAAAAACAAAAAAAAACACGAATTTTAAACGAAATAGTTAAATAAAGTAATATAAAGCTACTTTTTAAAAAATTCACTGACGTTTCCAAGTTTTTACACTTATATGAAAATTCCCTGACAATTCCAGGTTTCCCAGGTAGGGCAGACACTCTGTGATAGCTTTTTAAAGTATAGAAACAGTGCAAAAGTTGTGGTTCGTTACATTGAAAGCAATACGATTATAAAAGAAACTCATGATGCATATTTTTATTTGTATTGGAAACAATATTTCAAGATAAACTAAAATTGGGATAATGTATTTCGTTCATTTAAACGTTTCGTACTTCAGGTACACCTTGTTCTGAACGCTCGGATGAATGGAATCTTTATCTATTGATTTTTAAAATTAGGATTGTTCTGCGATTTTTTATGTACAAGAAATTATTGTAGAAATTTTGACTGTAGCAGGGACAATGTTTTAGGGCAAGTTTGAGTTGATGAGAGATATTTCGTCTATTTGACTGTTCGAAATTTCAGTATACATAACAAAAGGATGAATAATACTTACATTCATGATATTTCAGCAGACTCGTTTGTGGAACTTCTATTTAATAAAGATGCTTGCTGTAAAAGAATGACTCACTTTTATTCACAAAGAATAGAAGCAAAGTTCTTAACAATTGGGAAACTACAGACTTCAATTTAGGAATAACACTTCACAATTTACTATCGAAATTTAACTTGAACCAGTCACGAAAATTGATTTAAAAACTGCCTCGAGACACGCAGGTTCTGGAAAATATCATTAATGGCAATCGATTGTCACGCACGATAATAATAGATTTTCACCAATTAACAAGACTCGAGTACCGAATAAATTCGTACGCGAGCAACTCGCGCAGAACCGAGTTTTACGTTCAACAATCACCAAATATTTTAACAGAAATAAAGTTAGTCACACTAGAATTCCAACTATTTGGTGTTAAAAAGCACGTGGAATGTAGTAAACTATAAAATTACACATTATTACTTTCACTTACGTCGCTCACGAAGACGACCAGTCACAACGAGAAAGCTGACAACAGCTATTAACGCCAACAAGCAACAACCACTATGCTACTGCATGCTGTCAAAAGCATTTTAAGCTTCACTGGATCTTTTTTTAACACTAAAAACGAAACTGTCGGTTTCTATATTCCTGTATGCACACTAAATTGAGGAAATTTTGGTTAGTTTTGAGATCAGAAAGTAGATTAATTCATAATAAGAAATAACTAATTCCTCGCACAGCAAATCCAGCAATCACACAAATATGTCCCACAAACTATAAACTAACTAGAGGGGATTTCACAGTCTGATTCTTGAACAGTGATAGTGGCATCCCTGGCGTTTGGCAGGAGAACTAGAGTAAACCGTAGGAATTTAAAATTTATAAGGAAAAATCAAGTTGTACAGAATATTCAACTTTATTTCTGAACATTTTTATAACTGTAAACATTTTTATTGTATCTTCATTTTTCTTCCTTGAAATACGATGAACTGCATTTGGCTTGGATGATTAATGTTCTTGAATTTTTAAATGTTTTTTTTTGCTCTCCCCTAGAATTGTTTTTTCGCAGTACTGTCCTTCTGCATTTCAGCCTTGAATGAAAGGAAATTCAGATGAATTTATTTTATATGTATACTTCAAAGTTTATTTGCAACTAGCGGTGAATGCATGCGCATTAAGCGCATTAAAAATATAAAAAATCTATTATCAAACAAAGTTTTGAATATTAAGATATTTTTTAAACAATAATTAGTCATTTTGAATTCAAGCCTTTCAATTCGTAATTGTTTTTTTAGTTTTGTTTGAATTTTCAATATTTGGAAACATTTTCGACAAATAATAATGCCTTTAATGCCTACTTCAAAAATATTCTCATGATCAAGGATTGATTTTGACAACATTATTTTCTTAATTTGTCATTATTTTGAATGTATTCTAGAAAATTTCCAGAAGTGTTACCTGAATAGTGAAGAACAATTTCCTTACTGAAATTTTTTTCAACTTTGAACCTCCCTCGATACTTTTTGTCGGAGAAACTTAAAAAACATGGTCACCTAAGGTCTCAATTTGCAAATTATTATTATTATCGCTAGATTATACTGCGTATGTATACCAAATTTCAAACTATTTCAATAACATTTAGGAAAAACTACTTCAAATAGAAAAAAAATCCATCTTGTCATTATCCTTATTGCATCCAGACCCTCAATTAATGAATTCAATCCTGAAGCGTTAAAAATTAAACCATTTCTAACTTGGTTTGAAAATCAAAGTATTCTTAAATTAGAATCAAGAAGCAAAGTCATTAAAAATTAATCATTTTCAAATTTTGCATCAAGCGTTTTAAAATTATTATTATTATTACTATTATTATTAATGCTATTATTATTATTACTATTATTATCATTATTATTATTATTATTATTATTATTATATCATTAAGCCGTTTCCCTTTCGGGGTAGGCGTGAATTGCT